>VYXH01005800.1:51036-63805 GCA_013397275.1 Burhinus bistriatus | reverse complement strand
AATATTTTTATTTATTATTTTAATTATATTTTTATTTATTTATAATTGTTCAATGCTAGTGACAAGACCTAAGTTTGTGTCAAAGTCTGTATCAAATAATAAGAAACCCTTATAGTGGAAACATAAATCATTGTTGATTTACTAATCTATTTGTTATGAAGTAGAAGATATTACATTTGTCTTTGCTGGACTAAATGAAGATAATCTTTGTTATTGTGAGCAACCTGAGCAATCAAAGAATCAAATGCAAAAACTGTGAGTAGGAAGTTGCAGACACTAGTCAGCAATGAAAAGTAGAATGACACATGTAAATTAAAGTGCATATGGTATTTTTCAAGCCCTAAATCAAATTTATCATGATAAAAATGGTGAGGGAAAAAAATCAAGCCCGTTCAAATCCCATCTTCTGAATTGATTTGAGAATCATGAGGCTTGAATCTCTTTTTAGGTCATTGAAACTTAAGGAACTGAAGGGCAAAATACAAATCTCATCACCTGTGTATCCTAAAACCTAGAAATGGGGAATTCAGGCTCACCTCTGATCTTTCACAGTGACTCAGACCAACTTTACTGCTCCCAAGGCCAATTTCATGTTACTACAGAGGGTCTATACCTTTGATGAGAGTCTGTGATAAGGGGAGAGCTGATCGATAAGAGCTGAACGACAGCTGACACAAGACAATCTATCAGGTACTCCATCCAACTGGAATTCATCACACCATGTTTTAAGTGGGGCCCTGGAATATGTATAGTAGTAACAATCCTCTACAGCATCAATTGAAACAGTCTTGATTTGATCCTAAGTGATCATAGTGTTTGTTGTAGTCTCTTCAGGTATGAGGTTGTCAAATGACTTTGACTCATATTTTATTCAATCATCTGTCCAGTGTTGATTTTGGTGAAAGAATAATGATTAACTATGGCTAAACATATTGGAATTGACTTTCTGGTCAGTTAGTCCTAGTTCTTAGTTCTAGTTTCCAGATGGTTAGTATTTGTTTTGTCTTGGTCAATAATGATAACAAAAGTTGCTTAGCCAAAGAACTACTCTGATTTTTAAAAGACATTGTAAAGAAGACAGTTGTAGACATAGTTATTTGCCCTAAAGTCTCTTTGGTCTGACCTTAGCATAGAGAATATCAATGATATTTATTTTAAATCACCTTCATAATATCAATGAGATTTCAAATGATTATTACCTCTGATGTTTCCCCTGTGCAAGAAAAACATAGCAAATTTAATTTACTTGCTCAAATTTTTTTATGATCCTCATTTAGAATTATTTTGATATAACAGCCCTGGAGGCAATCCTACTCATAATCGCATATAGGGTACTTTGTTACCTCTTCTACTGTGAAGCAGACTGGATTCTAATGATGTTATGATTTTTTTTTGTGTCACTGACCTGTATAAGGCCTGTGTTATTTTGCTACCCATTAAATGAAGAGAAGATTTTCCCATTTCTATAGGGTGCAGCAACAGTTTTGGAACTTGCAGGCTTGGAGTACTCATGCTACTTATCTTTATAATGGATATTTGCTGAATTTCCATGATCATTAAATCCCTTCTTTGAACCTCCACAATCTTGAACAAGATTTTCCATTGAGCATGTGAATGGATTTCTGTCTGTTGGATTTATTTTAAGAGCATGGTAATTGAGGGAATGACATAAAGTGAAGAAGCAAAGACAAGCAAGGAACAAATTACAGCAGGTTGAAGGAGTGTGCAGAGAGAAAATTTAAACCACAAAGCGGCAGCACTAATGCATCAAGATGGGAAAGAAACTTAAGATAAATACCTTGGATGGGTGGGAGGTGTCTGGAAGCTCTTGTGAATGATGGTAGACAGCATATTGCATGTGGGTGTCTACTGTGATCTGCTTCCCCCCAGCAGCACACGAACTGTACCTAGTCTCAAAGTCATATTTCCTCATAGTTATAGGTCTTCTATGTGCTCTTTATTTTTATGCTCCATGCCCTCCTGAAATGTTACATTTGAAATGGTTTATCGTATCTCCTGAACATTTTATTCCTAGAAAGAGATCAACAAACTAGAAGGAATTTCAAGAGGAGAAAGAAAACCTGTAGAGCTGATCTGTGCTGAAAGAAAATAGGCACAATAGGTAACAATGGCTAACTGTGGTAACTGCGAAAGCTGCCCATTGCCCAGCAAGAATTTCAACACATGGCCTTAGAAAGAACCCTAATCATAGTTCTTTTTTAGGAGACATTCCAATTTGTATAATTGTATGTTTGGGTACTTGCCAAGATATGGAAAGGGAACCAAAGAATGGCTTTGGTCTCTGATTGCTAGAGCTTAGAAGAAAGAGAGGGGAGGAGACAAACTGTTTTAAATGCAAATGTTCAAGATTCCTCAAAAAGAAAGAAAATAAGGAAAAAAAAAAAATTAAGAAGAAATCCTCAATTTTGAACATGGAAATGATGTATGTAAAATTACACCCAGATTATGAAGAAGGTCAGCTGCATAAAATAAACCCTGAACTCCAACTCTGCAGCAGAAGAATTTTCAGGATTTGCTCTCTCACTCTCATATATCATTTAGGCCAATGAATCTGGTGGACATTTACCCTGGTGTCACTGAGATCACATATGGAGGACAATGGTAGAATTGAAGAGGAGATTAGATCACAGTTTGGCTAACTGAACCTCTGTTGTCGCTGATGTTGTGTCAGAGAGAAAGGCTCACTGTCAGAAACCAAAGTGACTCTGGGTGAGTGGCTGGGAGGCAAAACTTGTTTTCCATTTGTATGATGAGAAAATCAGACCTGGAAGTGAGTGAAGCATGATGAGTAGAAGACAGTAAATAACAAAACTCAATTTTTGTGGATTTACTATTTAGAGTAGGTACTAAAATCCAGCACCTAATAATCATAATTGTTCAAATCTTTATTGCTTTGACATTTAGGTCAATGCACTTAGAAATTGTCAGTGAACTCATATGCTTCAATTTCAGAGTATTCAAATAGAAAGCAAGAGATCTTCATAAAGTACGGAGCATCTAATCTCAGAACACTAAATCACAGCAAGATATTTGATTTGGGCATTGAAATCTTGCAGTGATCATAAAGCTCTCAACAGATTTGATAATATGGGCTTCACACTTTCCTAATAGTAGGTTCCCACAGTTATCTTTGTGCTGTTTGTACTTACAGGGCTACAGTTACACTGCTCCTTAAACTATAGATGAAGGTGTACTATATGGTAAAACATAATTTACTCACAAAGATTTAGGAAAAAAAAATTAATTTTGATGGATTCATTATTACTTCAGGGGGTTTAACTAACATCAAAATATAGCAAGAAACTGGCTTCATTCTTCTGAATCCATACCTGAAAGTGCCACTAGTACTTAAGTTGAATGTACTTAAGTTGTACAGAAAGCAACAGACAGTAGGTTTGCTCTACTGGTTCTTCCAAACTGTGCTTTCATTACCAGTCAGTTTCTAAGCCTTTCTTTTAGTATTTCTTCAAATCTTGAGTTCGAGTTCTGTTGGTGTCTATCAAACAAAATGACACTTCTGGGCAAAACTTATTAAAGCAGTCATTTAGCACTGTCATCATATATTAGAAAATGAATTTTAATTTGTCAGGTAGCAAACCTGCTTAGAAAGATAATAGCATAATGGGTATGGAAAACAATTTATGTTAAATGATGTGCCTAAACTCATGACTATACATCGTGTTAGCACTGGGTGCTTTGTTCCTTTGTGGAGTTTTAACTCTCCAACAGACGCAGCCTGTGGCTTGGCAGGTTGTGTGTATCAACGTGTAGGACACTTGGATGTCAAAAACAATTAGCTGTGACAATCAGCCAGTCAGCAATCTTGAACACCTTCCAGCTTTGCTCCATTTATGGTCATCAGTAAATAAAGCAGTGTTCCTAAAGCTGTGTTTTCATTTATTTTTTCTGCCAGCTAGTGCCAGGCAACTTAATGGAGCCTCCCAACATTGCTCCCCTATGGAAATGATTTGAATCAACATTGTATTTTTTTCCCTCCAGCATAAAATGTTCCTGCTCTGTTTCACACTCCTTTTGCTTCATGAGCAAAACAGCTTCATAGTAAACAAGGAGAGGGCCCTTGTGATCATTACTATCATTTACTTGGATTTGTTTATGCTTCTTTTTAAATAAATACTTTTGTTAAAGGGGGAAGGAGGGAAAAAATCTGGTTCTACAGCTGCTGGCCCTCAGATCATCCTCAGAAGAAAACTAATGGTGTCCACATAAATATTACAGCTGTTGAACTTTTGAAGTTCAACCTGATGCTTACAACTTGAACTGGGATTTGAGCATAGTAATTTTTCTAATATGAATGCTTCTTTCTGTGTCCCTTTTTTTCTTGTTTTACACATAGATTCAGAAAATGCAGAAGATTACTTCCGCCCCTTCTTTTCTTTCCAGATCTTTCATGAAAAGTTACATTTTCCATCCACAAGCATGAATGTTTTTCAAAGAGTCTTGACGGCTGTAACCAAAAAAAACCAAACCAACAATAATAACAGCAGCAACAAAAGCAGCAACCCCCCCCCATGACCTTATGGAAAAAGTGCTGGGCTGTGGGAGAGAAATCCTCCAGCTCGCGTCCTGCCTTTCACATGGGCTTTCACATGTGACTTCAGGCAAATGACTTAATCTCTCCAGTTCTGTATCGGTATGGGCTCAGCAAATGTCTTTTACTATATGGATACACAGCAACTAATATTCTTATCACTGCTGCTCTGTTACAGTTCAGATAAAACTATCATTATAAGGATTTAATAGTGTTTAATATAAAATCGATTTTACATACAAGTTACATTTGTTCCAAGAAAACAAATGGAAGCAGAGAATATCTATGAATTTTCAGCTTATCTGGACAAAGACTTTTATTGGCTGTTTCCTTGGTAACTTTTTTGCAAGAAACCTTTAAAGATAATTTTGCATTTGGGAGCAGAGAATCTTGAAATAAGACAAAGGCTATTGAGGAGTCTTAATACAAAGGCACAATGTGTCCCAAGAAAGCATTCACGCTGTAGCTTTTATGTCTGAATCTCTGAGGAAAAAAATATTCTGGAAAGAAAGGCACAGCATGAGAGCAAAGATGGTCAGACGAATTAACACACAAAGATAGCAACATCAAAGCAGCTAGGTCCTGCTAAGCAGCAAGTTTTTGGGGGTTGGTTTTTTTTTGTTTTTTTTTTTTTTTTTTTTTCCTGAGACACCACGCTAAGCTCGATAGCACTTCTCCAGCTGGGAAAAGCTGGGGCAAGAGGGAACATTTTGACTTCCTTCACAGGAGCATTTCCTAAGTAGATTAGATGTGTCTTGAGAGATGATAAAGGGTAATTTGTAGAAGGAAATGATGCAATTAACAACCATGTATACAAAGCAGAAGCAGTCAATAAATATTTCTCTTCCATAATTAGAAACAGGTAAGAATAATGTAGTTGTACAATATAGATGAAGTATCTTTGAGTCCACATATCATCTACCAAGGATAAAAATGAGGAATTTGCATGGCCTAGATGACTTAAACATCACAGTCCAAACTGCTGATGAAAATTTTGACAAATCCTGAAGAAAACGCAGAAGCAGCTCAGAAGAGCGACAACAACCTGTAAAACCTGTAAGTATTTAAAAGGGATGTTTTTTTAACAGTATTTATATTTTTCCAGGCCAAAGAAAAAATAATGGAATTTGGTTAATGAAGATTAAAGGCTTGGAATTTACGTAATGCCAGTGTACATTATGGTTGAAAANAAAATAATGGAATTTGGTTAATGAAGATTAAAGGCTTGGAATTTACGTAATGCCAGTGTACATTATGGTTGGAAAAAAAAAAAAAAAAAGTATTTTCAAGGAGATTAGAATTTTGGATACCAAAAGTACCTGAATTATTGAAGTTATCATTAACTGTTACATTACTTAAACTTTTGTAAGGATTTAGAACCTTGTGACATTCTAATTAAAAATATAGCACTGTCTGTTACCAAGAAGGAGTTGATGAATGGTATAACTGACAAATGTTAAGGAGTTGTTATTCATGGATCATTTTCATTATAGCTTTTTTAACCATGGAAAGTGTACCTGATACTGCTCAAGATTTTTATCCATGATCTGGTAGTAAATATATATCCTCACTGTCAATAAAACCCATGGTTGGCACAAAGACTAGAGGAACAGCGAAAAATGGTGCAGTAGAATAGTCAGATGCAATGACCAAGCCTGCCTGGTGAACTGGTTTATTCAATCAAGATGCTTTTTCAGTTCAGATAAATGCAAAGTTTTGTCCATGTAAGTATATGGAATGCAGGTCATTCCTACAACAGAGGAGCAGGACTCTAGAAGATTATGTTATTTAAAAGGTTTAGGGATCATACTAAAGCAAGAATCAGTGGGTGCTCTAGTGGTTTTCTGCTTCAAAAAACCACTCATGCCAAGTCTTTTATGTGGCAGCAGTTGAAATAAAAAATATCTCCTACAGTACTGATGAGATGGATATTATCATCCTACCTATAGTTCTAGAGTCTACAATTTCAAAGGAATATTACAAAATTGGAAAAGAGATCTATTATAGTTGTTCAAGATCTGGGGAATATGAATCACAGTGAATTATACTGGGTTTTTTAGCCTTTTTTGGTCTAGCAGGGAAAGGCCCACTGAGAAGTCTGGACACTAAAGGTCATTCAGATGGGAAAGACAGTGTTTTAATACAGTAATTAATCAGCAATTAAATGTGAATGCACTTGAGATTCTTCTCTCCAGATTTCTTCATACCAGAAGTGGTCTTCCAAGAGGACGCGTTTTGGTCACAGACAAGCTATTAACTCCACAAAGGAATGATGTGATGAATCATCAATATCCGAGATACGAAAAAGTTTGGACTATGGGATGATCTAATGGTGCTTGCTATGGAGAATGATGGTCATGTAAAGGGGAAACCTGGCACTCCTGACAAAAAGCCGACATCTTTGGATCAGATCTTGGCTGTGTCAGCTTTCATCTCAGTTTGAATAGTTTTAGGCTTGTGGCAAGATTTATGTCTGAGTAGCAGGGTAATAATTCCCAGTGGCCTATTATTGGCATTAACAAGTGATTTCCATATCAATATGTATAATATCATAGGTATAATAGAAATCATGTGTACAGAAATTGTATATTGCAAGTTCCTCCCTCTCTACTCATTCCATCAGGATGGGAGCTGTTGGTAGAAGAGCTTTACAGTTATACCAACTGCTGATTTTCTCTGTAGAGGTACTGGGTTAAATCCCACCTATATCAGCCAGCAGAGCAGCTATCACAACAGCAGCGCCTATGTTGGTAACCAGACAATTTTCTTTACAGCACTCCTGAGTATATATTTTATGTACTACAGCTAAAAATATCAACTTAATTCCTTCTTTAGTAACCTCTTCCAGAGATCATGCATCAAATTACACATCGTATTTCATAAATAATTATCTGACAAGGAAATTTAGCTTGGTGTAAAAATAAAATGTCAATCCAATTTTTCTTCTGCAGAAATGTCCTTATGCCAAGACAAAATGAATCCTTCACCATATGGCCGTAAATGAAACAGAAAATATGTGATCTAATGGTGCTATGTTAGCAAACTATTCTAATTGATTTATTTTTCTTAGCAATTACGCTGCTAGAACATATCTGTGCTTAAACTGCCACCAGCTCTGCCTGACATCTCCTTTTTTAAACACCGGGCAATGAATACGAAGAATTTGTCATGTTGTCACAGCTGATAAATTAGGGCTTTATATTTCTAATACTGCCTGAAAATTATTACATTTTTAAAAATGTATCTTAATTCTAAAATAAAAGCAAATATTTGTTTGAATCTAGTTGAATCTAGTTATTAGCTTAAAAGCCTGGCATGATAAAGAGCAAAGGCAAAACATTTCCTTTTTTTTTTTTCTTCCCCCTGAAATTCTGAGCATATACAAAGAAGTTTGATATTGCAGATATTCATACTATTCTTGTTTCAGAGCTGTTTGGATATTGTTTTGCTGACATGCCTCACCACAAGGGACTGAAAAACAGAATGTACTGGCAAAAATGAAAACAAAAGAAAAAGAGAAAAAAAGAGGGAGAGAGCAGTGAAGTCACTAGGCAGAATTTTTTGCTTTCAAACCACTGAGATAAAATTTATCAGATAGGTGTCCTCCAGCTTTTGTACTACAGCTTGTCTTTTTCAAGTGTTCCTCAGGAAAGCAGAGAGGAAACTCTGTACATTTTCATGTGAGCATCCATTGTTTGTAAAATCACCAAGATTGCTCTTTAAAATAACAAATGAAATATTAACAAGCTCCCTTAGAGCAAACACTAATTCAGAATATAATAGATGGTGCAGTTTTATGCTATCCCAGGAGTTAAGTTTAAAATAATTGGGAAGTCAGATATTATTCTGCACTCGGTACTTCTGTGTTTGTGGAGGAGACAGTGTGGCATGTCACTCCCTCATCACCTCATCTGACTCCTACTGTCTGCTCTAAAAGTGTCTTTATGGTTATGGGCTACAGAGCATAGTTACCCACTGAGCTGGAAGGGTAATTAGTCAATAATGTAAATACTTAGGCAGTGCCCCAGCTTCATCATAAAGCAGCTCTCAGGAAATGTGTTGCAAATGTGGATTATGGCAAAAATTAGCTCTTTCCTGAATACAGCTGTGATCCAATGCCTATTCAAGTTAGTAACAGTCTCCATGGACTTTGATCAAGCACTTAAACCCCTATCAATTTTTGCTACAGCTGGATTATGTTGCCCTTATTTCCCATTGTGAGCTTTGCTTATTCGAAGGTTAGAAAACTCTTGATGGACTCCTGCTGGAAAAGTTAACTCATATATTCCCACGTACCTTTTATTGATTATGTTCTATGTGGCGAAAACTGATGGAAAATCACCTGTTGGATAATATTGTCTAATTCTAATGGCTGGAAAATCTATTGCCCCGTTAAGAACTGATCTTCCCATAAATTCCCTTTGTGATATCCAAACAGCTGTGTAACGTGACAACAGACTCCCACTCATCAGCCAAGGTGTATAACTCATTATTCAAAGCAACCTGTTTTAGACATCTGGGAAAACTGTTGTCACTGCAGACCAAGCAATAGCAGGAAAACAATATTTTGAAGAACACATTGAAGTTAGCCATGAGAATGAGTACCTTAAGAATCAAACGAGAAGAGCAGGGGTTAGTAGTTAGCCAACTACTGGTTGTGACTTTTCAATATTTAGTCTCCTAGAGGGACTTACGTTAGCAAGGGCCTCTGGAGGACTGTAGTCCAATGTCCTGCGCCAAGCAGGGTTATTTGCAAACTTAGATCAGGTTGTTCAGAGTCTTACCCAGCTGACTTGGCAGTGTGTCCCACTATCAAACCCTGAAGAAGGCACTCAGGTTGATTAAACCTGACTGATCTCAGTAAATCCGTGGTAGCAGTTCACAGTCACCTTCTTGTCTTACATGTACCTTTCATGAATCATTTTTCTTTCAATGCACTAATCCTGGGCCCTTGTTGATTCTCTTCTTTCCATCTCCTAAATTTTTATACTAGTCCAAAATTTGATAAAATCGTCATGAGAAGACTAACATATTCCACACTGTTTCTTCTGACCCTGTAAATAATTTTCCTAGTTTTTGCTGTTTACATATAAGTGTTTTAACACATTCATGTAGGACAGAATGTAGCTATATATTAAACAGAACGACCTATTAGTCACTGCAGCTCATTAATTTGGAGTTTGAATTGATTAAGCCATAAAGAAATACTCGATAATGAGGGATCTAGTATTAGATGTGTTTTAAGTATATGTAAACGCTCTGTAAATTTTTTCTCTCTTGAGCATGAAGCATTTAAGTCATCCTTTCTTTTTCCATTTTTACCAAGACTTGCCAAGATATCATGAGCAATTCAGATTTTTAATCCATGTTTTTCAGACTGGGATATCAAAAATTTAACACCTTCGTCCAATGTCACTGTTCAGAAAGCGATCTGATTTTCAGGCATTCAGCAGTTCACTTCCGAAAATGTTGTCTTTAATTTGTCTGTCTCTCAGTCAGTTAATTCCCCCCTGATTCAGCAGGAAGCAGACTGAAACTAACAGTGGTTTTTGTATAGCCTACTGAACCGCCAGCAGACAGTAGTTACATCTTTGCACCACGAACAACCTAGGCCAGGCATTTTATGAGTAACTTAGCAGTGAAAGGCTCCCTATTTCATTAGTAATCTCCAGCACCATTCGGTGTTCCCTTCGCCTTTAGCAAAATGCAAGAAATTACAAGGATGACATGCAGTGCAGGAGAGGGGAACACTATAAAAGGCAATATTTAGAAAGTAAGAAGTGGCAGTGCTCACTTGCTAAGTATTTGTATAAAAACTCTTGAAGACGAGAGGAGTAGCAGCATTTATTATTTTTTTCAAATGCATTGGTGTGATGCACATTCTAATTGAAACTTGTGGAGCAGAAAGCTGATCTTGCACTAACGTTTGTGGATACAATTATGGAAATCCTTTGAGCATGATTAAATTATACAGTGTCTGGATATGGAAGTCATTTTGATACTTATGTCTGCAGTAGAGTCAGTGGCAACGCATGAGGTGGCACCTTCCTGATTAATCTGTTTAGGAAGGATGGAATGTGTAGAAGTTTGCCAATTAGCAAGTTTTTCCAGTGGTAAATACTAGCCATAAAGGAGTCACTTCTTCATGGTCTATCGGAGAGATTTGAACACATATGATGCGAGGCCACCCTTGGAAGATCACTCAGAAGTAATGATCAATATAAAATGGGTCATGCAACAGAAGAAAGGGAAAATCTTCATATTAATTGGACTTTGAAGAGGTTTTAGTTAATCATTCATTGCTAGTTCCAAGTCTTTTGGTTCCTTTTATATATATAGGTTTTGGATCTTTGTACAGTTATTTGTTTGAGATACTGTAATATATTCACCACAACAAATATGTAGGTTGATTTTGTTCTTGTTCATCTCAAAGAGGGTGTTGACTTCTTTTGGTAAGTAAAGAGTATTTTAGTTTACTATCTGCTGTGAGCACCTGGGCAAATGTCCAAAGGTCCAGAAATTGTTATTAGTAAACAAAACTTGAGAATAGAAGAATAATGCTTTTTGCACAGAAAAAATGAAAGTTATAACTAACAAAAAGTTATATTTTTTAATTAGTGTTTCCTGTGAAGAAATCTGGTCTATTCAGAATGTTAAAATTTAAATGCTAAAAGGATTCCGTTTTTATAAAAAATCATATAACTCCAGTACAACGTAGGCTTTTCTACAATACTCAACCTCTTAAAATTTACCAAAAATCTTCAGACTAAATTCTGGTTTCCCATAGCACAGATACATTCTAGCTGCTTCCTCACTAGTAGAGACATAATTTTTTTAAGGCTATTATCAATTTGATCATCTCCATAACTCAGGGCTAGATTTTACCCAGAAAGGGCTGCAATCACCCTGACAACTTTCAGTTCATTGCGAACTCATTTGCTTCTCGTTTTGAAAGAGAATCACCCATGGTTTAAAGACTCTGAATGAAGTCATATATTCTATATATATTAGTAAACAGTTTAAATGGTTAAGTATGCTCCTGCTAAGAAATTGCATCTCATTTCCAGTTTGAAGTTTTGGCTCTCGGCCATTAGGTCTTGTTATTATAGATGAAAGAGCCCTCTGATATCAGGCACTGCTCCCTGCGTAGGTGGAATGTTCCCCATGTTGTCCATATTAATCTGATTCATTGCTGCTACTGCATTATCTTTCATCAGTTTTTCTAACTGTCAATTTCCAAAATACGTGCTAGTTTCAATACGCTGGCTGTTTGTGTAGCTGCGATACCATGAAGTAGCTGGAGAGGACTTGAAAGAGATCTTCATCTGGATGAATTATTACTGATGGAAAAATATATATATCTACATCTTTGAAGGATGTCTTATACTTGGGGCTGTATTTTTCTGGCAACTTTCACCACGAAGGACTCATGTTTGCTCTAATAAATGACTGAAATACCTAGAAATTTATTCCTCTGTGCCTGGCTCCTAAAACAGAAGCTGCAGCTCCTGAGGTAGGCACCTTGGCTCAAATTTTTCTGGCCTAATTTCCAACAATGTCTCCGTGATTCCTACTAGCTGCATGCCTTGGAGGTGCAGAGCCAGCCAAGAGGAAACCCAAGGCAGAGGGATTTACACGGAATTTAGGAAATTTCCCAGTGCCTGGGAAGTGTTAGCCACTTCAGGGTACTCCATGTAGTATAGCAGATAGACCTGAGAACTGACTGTAAAACAGCTTAATATAGGAGCATGTCTCAAATTCCTCCCCTCTTTTGCAGCTTAGACATATGGCTCAGAGCTGAAGGAAAATGGAAAGATGGATTCAATATCCAGCGTCCAGAACATTCTACTGTGAAGAATTCTACAGAAACCTTCCAAGAACTCAGAAGAAACTGCAAAAGAGACAGTATTTCACCTTTTCTCTAAAATGTCCCAGTGGTTTCATGCATTTGCCTAGAAAAAAAGAAGAGGCTATGCTCGTCAAATTCACATGTGCCACCTCCAGAAGGCTTTGTAAGCAGCAGGAGGTGAGCACAGGGATGAGGTCCTTTTTGTCAAACGTGTGCAACAGCATCCAAGAATATATCTCCCAGATCTCTCAGGTTCCAATGTATCGCTTTTTCCCAAAATCCAGCAAATTTTTTATGTAGCAAGAAATTGCACAGTCAAATTTTCTTCCTTTTTCTTTGCTTTTTTTTTT
>VYXH01005800.1:27650-51025 GCA_013397275.1 Burhinus bistriatus | reverse complement strand
TTTTTAGAAAAAATTTCACACTCAAATTTTTTTTCTTTTTTTTTTTTTTTTTTTTTTTTTTTTTTTTTTTTTTAATGTGGTTATCTGAGCTATGACAAGTATTTCTTTTTTCAAAATGTAAGGTGACTTTGTTGGCTTATTCGGAAGGAGAGTTTCCTAAAAACTGAAGAATCAAAATAAAAGACAGTATTGCTGTCCTACTTGTATCCAAACTGATTAAATACATACTATGTCCTTTTTGTTGTGGTAGACCTTTCTGCTTTGGGAATAGCGTGTTTTAAAGAATAATATATAGAAGAGTGAAAAGAGTGGTGTGTCAGAAGCTGTGCTTCCAAGCTGTCTGGAAAGGGTAGAAAGATTTGGCTGGTTGGTTACCCTGAAATTTTTTCAAGGAGCTTTTTGCTCAGATGAAACAGCAAATAAAAGCTCAATTTGAATGCACTGCTGCTTGGTTGAACTTAGATTGCCTATTGTAAAATACAGAGGCCTCCCCAGAGGCTGGAGTGTGGTTTTGTTCCTTATGTCAGAATATAGGAAAATCGTTATTTACTCTTGAAAGATGATATTGAAGAATCAAGTAGTGTCTCATTAGCTCCACCCAGCTCAACTTTTTCCTAGATTCTCTCCTTATCCTTATCCCTGTCACTGAGCATGATGAATATCCTTCTAACTGAGAGAAGCTTGAGACTGGGAATGTGGCTCAGATAACACAGCTGTAGCTCACCTAGAGCTAGTGGATGACGAGAGTCTTCAGAGAAGACTAAGGTCCAGGTTTGCACCTCCATAGTGACTTTAGGGAAATGCAGGGAGGAAAAAAAACCCAAACCCATAAGATTTGAATGCCCTCCGACATTTGATGATTGATTTTATACACATCTCTGTTTACAGACTTTGAAGCTGGTCACGGAGGCAGGGAGAAACAGAAAACTTTACAAGCTAAATAACTGAAAAAGTTAAGAGTGAAAGAAAAGACCCTCTTTGACTGGCAGGATGTTATGGCCCATAAAAAATTAAACCATGGTTCTCTAAGTTACCTTGAAATCATGTAAGAATGACCAGAGAACTTAGTTCCTCTTTAGAGATCAAAATAAGTAGCAACATTATCAGGATAATACAGCATTCAGAGTCTGGCCTCAGACACGTCATGTGAACTGACAGCCTTTCTGAGGATTTTTGAGAATTTGGCTCTAACTGCAGTTGCTTCACACTTCCAAATTTGGTTCTGAACGCCAATAACAGGCATTTAGCAGAACCAAATATCAGATCCAGTTTTCTGAATGCATATCCATAGGACCATCCTTCTTTCCAGACTGAGACATTTTACTAATAAAGGATACACTGAAGACATCTTTGGACACCTTGGTTCAGTGTCAAAATCCATTATCCTGTTGTCACAAAGAAGGGGAGAAAAATATCAGAGGAAAATAAAACAAAAAATATCAAACCTGCTTGATAAAATAGATGGAAAAGGCAAATAATTAGTGAACACATTTTCCCGCAAAGTGATTGAGGGAAATAGATGGAATATAAACGAGTAAATATGCACAGCATTCCTGAAGGAGAAATGAATAGACATCCTATTGTATTATTGCTTATGCACAGCTTGGAAACTTCACTATAAAAACTGCAGGGAATAAAAATACACTACATGCATGCAGAACATCCTTGGACTGCTTATGACACTACATGCATGAAATGCCCTGAGGTTCCTATAAAATACTTATTGTTTACCAGATCAAGCTGTTTGACTTAGCTGTGATTTCTGTAATATTTCCTTCCATTAAAAGAAATGCTATATTGTTAGTATAAGCCGGAGCGCTAAAGCAGCATATCCTAATCTTTTCCAGATTGCTAATATGTTTGCAGGCCACAGTTATGGTTCCCAGGTACCTGGAAATTTTGCCTATCTCAGAATTTTTCCTGTAACAGCTTGGATTAGACAAAGGTCCATAACCATTAGTTTTGAAGAATTTATGTAGATGCTGAAAAACTATTAACATTCTGTGCAAATAAGAGATGGTGCAGCCAAGAACTGCTTTATAAGCTCCCTATCTAGGAGACTTAGAATCACAGAATCATACAATGGTTTGGGTTGGAAAAGACCTTAAAGATCATCTAGTTCCAACCCCCCTGCCATGGGCAAGGACACCTTCCACTAGACCTGGTTGCTCAAAGTCCCATCCAGCCTTGCCTTTAACACCTTCAGGGATGGGGCATCCACAGCTTCCCTGGGCAATTTGTTCCAGTGCCTCACCACCCTCAGAGTGAAAAATTTCTTCCTAAAAACTAATCTAAATCTACTCACTTTCAGTTTAAAACCATTACCCCTCATCCTATCGCTACATTGCCTGACAAGGAGTCCCTCCTCATCTTGCCTGTCGGCCCCCTTTAGGTACTGGAAGGCCACTACAAGGTCTCCCTGGAACCTTCTCTTCTCCAGGTTGAACAACCCCAACTGTCTCAGCCTGTCCTCATAGCAGAGGTGCTCCAGCCCTCTGACCATCTTTGTGGCCCTCCTCTGGACTTGCTTTAACAGGTTCGTATCCTTCTCATGTTGGGAGCCCCAGAGCTGGGTTCAGTACTCCAGGTGGGGTCTCACCACAGCGGAGTAGAGGGGCAGAATCACCTCCCTTGACCTGCTGGCCACTCTTCTTTTGATGCAGCCCAGGATGTCGTTGGCTTTCTGGACTGCAAGGGCACATTGCCGGGGCATGTTGAGTATCTTGATGCTCAACATCACTTGATACGTTTAAATTTTAAAAGTTATGCTTAGATACTTGCATCTCCCCCTTGATCTAGCTAGTAATTCTGAGAAAGATAAATAACAAATAATATGTAAGTCAAATACCAAACCACATTCATGCTGTGACATGATATAATTCAAAGGTCATGATATGTCTATGATCCAACAAAGAGATTAACGTCTTTTTATTACCATCCTGAAGCTGCACCCCCGACTGACACTCAAAACAGGAAGCAGTCGAAATCAATCACCCTTCCAGAGAAGGCTGAGCTCAGTTACTTGTACAGAGAGCATGATGCATGCAGTCAGTAGACTTTCTTATTCGAGTCTAAAAAATATTCTTTATATGTGAAGTAAAATGACAATTTTTATTAAAAAAAAGGGGGAACGGGATGTGTCTATGTCTTCCCTTAAGTACTTCTGTCCTGATCCCAATCCAAATATAGGAAATAAAAGAATTATAAAATTATAGAATCGTTTAGGTTAGAAAAGACCTTTAAGATCATTGAGTCAAACTATTAACCAGGCACTGCCAAGTTCACCACTAAACCACGTACTTCAGCACCACTTCTACATGTCTTTTAAATACCTCCAGGGATGGTGATTCCACCACTTCCCTGGACAGCCTGTTCCAATGCTTGACAACACTTTCGGTGAAGAAATTTTTCCTAATATTGAATCAAAACCTCCCCTGGCATAACTTGAGGTAATTTTCTTTTGTCCTATTGCCTGTTACTTGGGAGAAGAGACGGACCCCACCTCACTACAACCTCCTTTCAGGTAGTTGTAGAGAGCTATAAGGTCTCCTCTCAGCCTCCTTTTCTCCAGGCTAAACAACCNAAAACTGATCTTACTATTAAAGACCGTGAAGTTGAAGAGGGCATTAAGTACCTCAGCCTTTTCTTCATCCTTTATCACTATGTTTCTGCCTACATCCAATAGAGGATGAGGATTGTTCTTTGCCCTCCATTTGCTGCTAATTTATTTATAGAAACATTTTTTATTGTCTTTTACAGCAGTAGCCAGATTAAGTACTAGGTGGTCTTTGGCCTTTCTAATTTTCTCCCTGCATAACCTCATGACATCCTCGTAGTTCTCCTGACCTGCTGCCCCTTCTTCCAAAGATCATAAACTCTCTTTTTTTTCCACTGAGTTCCAGCCAAAGTTCTGGGTTTAGCCAGGCCAGTCTTCTTCCCTGCTGACTTGTCTTTCAGCATGTGGGAATGGCCTTCTCCTGTGCCTTTAGTGTTCCCTTCTTAAAGAATGTGCAGCATTCCTGGACTCCTTTGTCCTTCAGAACTGCCTCCGAAGAGACTCTGACAACCAGGCTCCTAAACAGGCCAAAGTCGGCCCTCTGGAAGTCCAAGATAGCAGTTCTGCTAACCCCCCCTTCTTAATTCTCCAAGAATCAAGAACTCTATCATTTCATGATCACTATGCCCAAGACAGCCTCCAACCATCACATCACCCACAAGTTCTTTTCTGTTCACAAGCAACAGGTCCAGCGGGATCTCTTCCCTAGTTGGTTCACTCACCAGCTGTGTCAGGAAGTTATCTTCCACACACTCCAGGAACCTCCCAGACTGTTTCCTCTCTACTGTATTGTGTTTCCAACAGACACCTGGTAAGTTGAAGTCCCTCATGAGAACAAGGGCTAGCGACTGTAAGACTTCTCTCAGCTGCTTATAGAATATTTCGTCTGCCTCTTCATCCTGGTTGGGCAGTCTATAACAAACTCCCACCATGTTATCAGCCTTATTGGCCTTTCCCCCGATTCTTACCCATAAACACTTAAACATATTGTCACTATCATTAAGCTCTAGACAATCAAAACACTCCCTAACATACAGGGCTACCCCACCGCCTCTTCTTCTTTGCCTGTCCTTTCTGAACAGTCGGTAGCCATCAATAGCCACACTGTAGTCATGAGTACCTGTGGGTGATGTAGTAGCTCTATTTGAAACTTAAACATCAAAAAAATTGAAATCTGGTGTGTTATCCTTAGCAAATCCTTATTCTAAACTACATGTGTTTCTACCTGACATGTGGATCAATTCTTTAGGTAGAGCAGGGAATATATACTGAAATTTCGACTTCATCTGCTACTCCATTTCCATGGCTGTGTATCTCACATCACAGATCTAACACACATTCATTTACCTGGGCTCTGACATACATACAGAAGTCTAGAGGGATCTCTGGTAATTGCAGGGCAGAATATAACACTGAGTAAACTCGCAGACTTTCACTAATCAAAAAGTTTCTCCTTCTTTTTGTTTTAAAGGATTTTCCATCTTAACTACTTCAATCAGGGAAAATTGTTTAAAAGAACCAAATAGGAAAGGCAAAACAATGACAAAATTTGAACTCTTTGACAGAAGACAAGGAAGTTTTTGATTAGGGGATAAACAAATTGAAAATAATTTCCTTTCCTGAGGCTACATCTACAATCAAAGTAGGATACTAAGTCTTGCCAAACTCCGAGTACAGAAAACAGAGGCGCTCTTGGGTGAATGGACTAAAAGGGAAGAAATTCCTCAGGGCATATCAGTAAAAGCTTTAAGGACATAAAGTCTGCAGCAAGCAGGGCATCCAGAGACGCTCAGTCCCAAGGATAAATCATATCAGCACAGGAGATGGAAGGGAACATTCCAGAGACCTACTGCAGAGTGTGCCCCTGCCTCTTCTCTTAAACTCTGCTCTACTGAGCTGCTTTGGCAAGTCAGGTTTTCTTTTGCAGGACTGACTTCTCTGCCACCGTTAGCCCCACAGGCCAAACTTTGTCACACCCAGAGCCTACAGAACCTTCTGCAAGGCTCAGTGGCCATGAAGCAGCCTGAAGGCTCGGTCACACAATGGTTGGGTTGGAGGGTCTCACCTTAGCGTGGCCAGGCCATGAGCTTTTTACCTTTAAGGATGCGTTCAAGGAATTCAATAGCTTAACTGCCCGTAGGATCAGAGCTCGTGGGGAATTTTACTCCAAAGTAAGTCGGTGATCAGGGTTCTTGTTCTCTCTTTTTCTTGGGATATTAACTATTCTCTCAGAGTAAACAATGTATTTGATGAATTTCCACTCACTGATACTTAGCTCTGGGAAAGGACAGGCTCATTTTACCCAAATTGCTTCTGGATTAGGATGTTGCATACCCCATTGCTAGGGACATGACCTACTGCAGAAAACATTAAAATTTAATTATATTGGTGGTTGCAATATTATTTGTGAAATAAAATTGCCTTATTAGGATATTTAGCCTTCTTAGATCTTTAGAGAATCATTAAACAAAGTAATTCCTTATTACCTCAGTGAAAAAGAATTAATGAAAAAGCAAAGTTATCAGAAAGGTCTAAAAGCAAATGATTATGAGTTAATAATGTTTCAGGAATTAAAATGTACAAGCCTGCTAACAATCAGAAGAAATAGCTATGCAGGATCAAGCTATCATGCAGAGCCTCCCACAATGATTTATTCATTAAAGATGAGGAAAATTATTTTCCATTACTCCAAAGACTAACCTCACAGTGAAAAATAAATTGGCATTTATAGTATTTCACGTCTAGCAAGGAACAGGAAAGATATCTGTGACTTGCAAACAAAAGATTTATTTTTATTAAAAATAATAAAAGAGTAGTTCAATTTACTTTCCTGAATGCCCTTATCTAACATTTTCATACAATTATCCAGCTGTGTGATAGCAACATGATAATCTAATCATTTAAAATAATCTAAAATATTCTAATAGAAAACTTTGTAATTATGTCAGTGTTTTAAATGCTCATTCTCAGCTGCATGCAAATTTTCCTTTCCTATTTGACTGAAAGGTCCTGGTAGACAAGTTTGGGTTTAAACCTTCATTTTTGGCAATGTCTGATAGCCTCAGATAACTGATACAGCTGAAGGTAAAGGTATGTCCATTTTTCCTCCAGAAGCTCCTGGAAATTCTTGGAAGAATTGCTGCACAGTCTGATGTCTGAGGCCCTCTCACAACTGAATTATCCCATGGTCTCACAGTCCTTGGATACTGTAGAACACCTCAAACACCACTAAATACTGACCTTCTGGCAACTATATTGATCTCTTGAACTCCTCTGACTATAGCTGGAGCTTATACACCCAGATCACATGTAGATATTTATATATTGACAGCTAAATTTGGGTCCTAATCAGGAGATGGATCCTGTCTCTCACATGAAAGTTTTGTATACGTAAAGAAAGGCAGGATTCATTGGATAATATATAGTTTTTCCACCTACTTCACCATGGATTTATGCATGCGAACGTGTGTGTGTGAGTGTGAGAAGGAGTACGCAGAGATACTAGAAAATACTATGCCTGTTTTTCTCTGTGTTTTGAAAAAAATGTTCTTTAACAGTCTTCTGTGCAATCAGTTTTCTGCTATTTGAGTCTCAGAGTAGATTAGAGCATGGTAGTCATTGTTCTAGTTAAAAATCAGAGGGTGAGTAAACTGCTTTTGTTAAAACAACATCAAGGGATGCTTTGTAGTGAGGATTTAAGACTCTCAAGTTCTGAATCTCATTGAAGAG
Organism: Burhinus bistriatus; assembly: GCA_013397275.1. NCBI lineage: Eukaryota > Metazoa > Chordata > Aves > Charadriiformes > Burhinidae > Burhinus > Burhinus bistriatus. The sequence continues at coordinate 43,740 of VYXH01005800.1, read as the reverse complement.
AACATGTAAAAATGCTGAATATTATTATTCCAATGTAATTTACTCTAATTATTAAGGAAAGAGGGGAAACTCTCTCCTTCTAAAGAGATTTCCTTCAGAAAAGCCATGATTGTTCTTCAAATCAAGTTTTTAACTTGGAAAATTAGGAAGAGAGGCGATTTTAGAAGCTTTCATTTTGAATCAGTTCTCTAGTATGTACAGAAAAGAATGAAAGTGCTTTTCAAGCAGTTTGACTTATAAACCCAAGAGCTCTGTATGACGGTGCTGATGTTGAACTCTCAGTACTACTGCTCTTCCAGACCTCAAGTGCAACTTAAGGCAAATTTGGAAATTACACGGTCTGTGCAGCCAAATCTTTCTTTTCCTTTGGTTGATCAGCTCCGTGACTGGGTTACTCAGCTGTAGCAAATAAATAGTAAAAATTTCTGTGGGTAAAATTCTGTGATCTCTGAGGGTTATAAAGGAAGCAAGAGAAGAGAAGCTGTCTCCTGTAAGGCAGCCAAACTTCTTCCCTGTTGTACAAATAAAAACGAAAGGTGCATGGGTTCCCTCTTCTAACAACCTGAGTTTGTTATTTAGGGCTTCACTTAGTTGCCTAAATGCAGGCTTTTAGTACCATTTGACATGCCCTCACGTATCCCTTTTCTTTCTAGCTGCCTCTCCAGAAAAGCAAATCATTCCTGTAGTTTCTGTGTCCCATGTCAGTCCTACACAGATGTCTTGCATCCTCCAGTGTACCTATGATGTCTTTAGACCCACCTGTGTAGGCAACTGATTTGAATATTTAATGTCCACTTATAGTCACAAGAAGGTAGTAAATAACTCCAGGGTGCAGTTCATGACTTTGTGTAGGCATTACCAGTTTCTCTCATTATTATAATGGGACTTTTCATTTCTCATGTTCAAACTTCCTGTGTTCCCATATGCACTAAGTTTTTCCATCAGGCTGAGAGAGTTGGGGTTGTTCAACCTGGAGAAGAGGAGGCTCCAGGGAGACCTTATAGCAGCTTTCCAGTACTTAAAAGAGGCCTACAAGAAAGCTGGAGAGGGACTTTTCACAAGGGCATGTAGTGATAGGATGAGGGATAATGGCTTCCAACTGGAAAAGGGGAGATTTAGATTAGATATTAGGAGGAAATTTTTCACCATGAGGGTAGTGAGTCACTGGAACAGGCTCCCTAGGGGAGTTGTGGCTGCCCCATCCCTGGAAGCATTCAAGGACAGGTTGGATGAGGCTTTGAGAAACCAGGTCTAGTGGGAGGTGTCCCTGCCCACAGCAGGGGGGTTGGAACTAGGTGATCGTTAAAGTCCTTTCCAACCCAAACCATTCTATGATTCTGTGAGTCTATGATCCGCCATGTCCTCACCGCCATTACAACTGCATTTTGAATCCATTTGGGGATGAGACCTGGGCGTACACCACAATTTCTCTTTAAGGATCTCGACGCACCTGCACTAGAAGAAAGCTTCTGGGTTTTCTGAAGGGCTTCATGTGGCTGATCATAGGGAGAATACTGAGAGCATGACATTGAGTGAACCTGCTATAAAGCACAGACGTTTGCCCATAATTGTGTACATCTGTGGTAGCTGCAGGTATCAAATCCAAATCTTTTCAGTTCTGTGCCTTTATCACGTATTCACATAAATAAAATTTGTTTTCAATTTTTGCCTTATCAAGGTCAAAATCTTGCTTTCCTTCATTACCAGCTGTTTCTAAAGTAACTTAATATTCCTTTGGAACTTAATACATTAGAGTTTTATTGATTATTTTCTTAATAGAGAATGTTTCAATGGTAGAATCTCACATCAAATATTCCTAACTCTGAGTAGGAAGCGAAAAAAGTTACTATTGGAGAACATGCTCTTTATTATCAAGACAGTGGAGTATTATTTTAAGTAGATTAATTTTGATTTTTAAATCCTGTGAACTGCAAGGCAGCTAATTTAGAATTTGGTATGGATGAAATTATGAGAGGTTTTGAAGGAAACAACCAATAATTTGAATTTTAATGTTCACTGGTGAAACTAAAAATGACACACAGTAATTTAGTTTCATCAAAAACAAGTATTATTTTATCCATGATCGAGTTATATTTCTAGATTTTTTAAAAAAAGGCAACGAATAAATGTTTAAAAATATCATGTTGAATTAAAAATACCGATTTGAAAATGTCAGGATGAATTATTTAGACTTCTGCTTCTTTTTTTCTGTCTCTATTTAATACAAGGAATTCAGAAAAGTGAGAAATTCAAAATTTTAGTGTCATTAAATCGTCCCTTCCCAAATACTGACACACAAACCTTATGACAGAAAGGGTCACTGAGTTTAGCTTTGATCACCTGTAACTCTCAGAAAAAACCAACACACTGTAATCTCAGTTTCTTAAGCTTATCACTCACTTTTGCAGTTGTTCACTTTCTAGAAGATCTTCATTTTAGTAGTCCAGACCATGGGAAGGTCTGCATAAGTTCTGCAATGTAGTTTTGGGTGGATCCCTTACATTCGTCTGGCACTACTGGTTTAGAACCAGAAGTGTCCACATCCCAGCCGGATACAGCTTTTACATTTTACTGTATGATGTTGTTTTTACAACAGAGTTGTCACTTCCACCTACATAAAAGCTTCTCAGGCACATTAACAGTGTTTTTCTCTGAGGCTAACTGGCTTTAATAGGTGTGTAAGCTGTCATATAACTACATAGATTTATGCACTGCGGATGAAAAATAACTCTTACTGATGCGTATCAATCTCCTCTTTCACTCTCTGGACAAGAGTGTGGCTCTACTATTCACTGACCAAGAAGCACGGTGTTGGTTAACGTACAGCAATGCAAAGGACTGGGAGATATTTCCCCTTGAAGTTCTGCAGGAACACGTACTAGCTGCAGCCTCAGGACCGGCACTGCAATAGCAAAGCGAAGCCTGAGCAATGTAGCTGATCATTTCAGCACGGATGTTCAGATATGATTCGCCAGAATTCATTCTTCACCAAAGGCCTACTCTAAGGTGGTGTCATCCCGGAGTTTGTTTGAGAGCTTTTGGGAGTTTATGCCTTGCATCCAGCCTAAGAATGTTGTGGAAGATGGTTGCTTGGGAAGAATTTAATGGAAACGTCAATATTAAAATTCAACTCCATTTATATATATGTATACAAACCAAAGAACACCAAATCATCTTCATCTTAACATTAAAGCTAATCCATCAGGAAAAATGATGGTGGAAAGGATATGATAGATGCAAAGCAGCATGTCTGCAGCTGGTAGGATAGGCAGCTACAATGACTGAATACAGAGCAGTCTGTCCCTTCCACAGTTTCATATGTTTTGGGANGTTTGAGAGCTTTTGGGAGTTTATACCTTGCATCCAGCCTAAGAATGTGTGGAAGATGGCTGCTTGGGAAGAATTTAACGGAAAAGTCAATATTAAAATTGAACTCCATTTATATATATGTATACAAACCAAAGAACACCAAATCATCTTCATCTTAACATTAAAGCTAATCCATCAGGAAAAATGATGGTGGAAAGGATATGATAGATGCAAAGCAGCATGTCTGCAGCTGGTAGGATAGGCAGCTACAATGACTGAATACAGAGCAGTCCGTCCCTTCCACAGTTTCATATGTTTTGGGAATTATTGCCCACCAGGATATTGATTGAGGAAATCTTCAGTTAAATCTTGATCAGCTTCAATATCCACCAAATGTTATTCCAAGTTCTGCATATTGAATATGACACACGCACTTTTCATGAAAAAAAAAAACCTCCACAATTAACATTTCTGCTGTTAATTGCTGCTTTCAAAAAATACACAAAAATTTTCCTTTTTGCCAAACACAGAGGAGATAGCAACCTTTGCAAGCCACTGCACAACCAACCAAAAAGGAATTGGCAGGAAAAAGAAGAGCTCTGTAGGTACCCTTAGAAGAACTGCGATGTTTCTAGAGTGTGATTTTTTAGAGAGGTTTTTATGAATGTCATAATAGAAAAACATGTATTGCACACATGCATATCTTTTTATTTTGCTACTGTGCATAGTAACCACTGTAGTCAGTAGTTACCTACCATAATAATAGTGATTACTATGCAGGTTTGATACTGTGGAGATGGCCAAGAATATTTGTCAACAGCAAGGCTGTCCTGCTCTTCTCACTGTAAATATAGCAGTGTGCTCCTGTCCAAACGCTGCAGAAAGAGACAACCTCTGTCCAGCCATGTTCCCATGGGATTCAGTGATTTAGGTCAGATCCCAAACAAACACGATGCACAAAAGTGAGAGAATGCTGATGAATCCTAAAGCCTTTACAGACTGGAGTTACAATGAGATATCAGTCCAAAAGCTAGAGATAAGGAAGACAAATTTTATTCTTTAGTTAGTATTAAAGTGCATTTTAGTGTAATATATATAACCCAAATATGTATGAATCCACATGTGTGTGCACCCACACCCACAGACAAGCAAAAATGCATGCATGTATAGACATAGACAAAAAACTTCCCGTGTTACAGACATTTTAAATTTTCCTTTTAAGAATATTAAGCCTGAATGAAAATGGCAGAATAAATTCTTGTTTCTGAGTGTACTGCAGTAACTGTATCTTTTCACCGTAGGTCTCCCCTCTCAAATTGTTTTGACACATAGGATTACTGCAAACTTGGTCAAGAAAGAAAACTAGTCTTTTATTCCTACCCCAAGTGTTAGTATTATTCATGTATGAAAAGGCAGTGCTAATTCTGTAGGTAAAGATGAGTTTGCTGGCTACACTGTAGCTTCAGAAGATCAGCATTCTGACAGAAGCGCCAGTAAAGCCTTGATGCTAATCTTTATTTCTATAGACAGTTGCTAAGTATAAGCACACTCTACCAGCTGTGCAGCTCTAATCTAAAGCTGTTTATTGCCACACCAAAAGAAGAAGAAGACTAGAAAGAGTTTGAAAGCAAACCTCGTCTTCACAGGATATGTCAATGTTTGGTGACATTTTGTTGGTCAGTTGTTATCTGTATGAATAGATAGCACATGATATTTTGAAAAAATAAAAAAGAAGAACCTTTAAAAATGCATAAGAGTAGTTGAAAAAGTATTCAGGCATTGCGGGGTCATACATGGTAGAAGAGACGGCATAAGTAGATTGTATTTTGTCAGCAAACAGAATGTCAAGACTATCAGTAGAGTAGTAGGAAGAGTTCAGTATAATTCTGCCTTCAGAGACTAAATATTGCTACTGAATGGGCTGGCTCAGGTAGAAGTATCCCAGGATGACTTCCGTGAGACTGGGCTACAATTTAAAATACTTTTATAGATAAGATTTAAAAACTTCTGGAGAAGTTTTAATACTTCTCTAAGCTGCTGTTTCGTCTCACTGCCAGCATCTGGTCACACTCGGCAGCTTCGTATTCCCACAGCAAAAGCTGTGGTGTTGTAGTACACACAGCTTACAGGAAGGAACCCTTAACAACTGGGTGACCCCACTTACGTCGTACTGACTTTAAATTCTGTATCTGATCTAATATAAATATAAAATAACTGTAGATGAACATAAATAGAATATTAATCAATCTTTCATAACTTTAGTAAAGACGTCAGGTTGTCTTAAGTTCTTTAAGAAAAATTTTTAAGCCATTTGAAAGAAGAAAAAAAATAGTTCCTTTCCTTCTCCTGTCACATAGTTGTGCGGTTACGCAGACTGGACCTTTTCCCATTCAGGCATGAGATCTGAATAGACTAGACTGGGCTGGGTAATCCCCAACCATATGAAACTTAACAAGAGCAAGTGTCAGATTCTCCACCTGGAACAGAGTGATCCTGGTTATACATACAACCTGGGGATGAGAGGCTGTAGAGCAGCCCTGCGGAAAGAGATCTGGGGGTTTGGGTTGATGGCAAGCTGAGTTTGAGTCAACAGTGTGCCCTGGCAACCAAAAGGGCCAACCGTGTCCTGGGGCGCATCAGGCACAGCATAGCTAACTGGTCATGGCAGGTGATTGTCCCACTCTACACTCCACTGGTGCAGCCCAACCTCAAGTTCTGTGTGCAGTTTTGGGCATCTCAATATAAAGATATCAATCTATTAGAGTGTGCCCAGAGGAGGGTGACTGAGATGGCAAAAGGCCTCAAGGGCAAGACTTAGGAAAAGTGGCTGAGGTCGCTTGGTTTGTTCAGCTTGGAGAAGAGAAGGCTGAGGGGTGACATCACCACAGTCCACAACTTCCTTAAGGAGGACAGCGGAGATGGAGGCGCTGATCTCCTCTCCCTGGTGACCAGCGATAGGACATGAGGAAATGGAATAAAGCTGCATTAGGGGAAGTTCAGATTGGACATAATTAAAAGGTTCTTCACTGAGAGAGTTGCTGGTCACTGGAACAGGCTCCCCAAGGAAGTGGTCACAGTAACAAGCCTGTCAGAGTTCAAGGAGCATCTGGACGATTCTTTTAGTCATATGGTTTAGTTTTAAGTAGTTCTGCAAGGAACAGGGAGCTGGACTCGATGATCCTTATGGGTCCCTTCCAACTTGAGATATTCTATGATTCTAAATCAGATGCTACAAACGCTATGTTCTTTGTGGGGGGTTTCCTTACTACTCTGATGAGATTCATTCTTGCTTATGCACCCAGCATGGTTGTGTTCAACATGCACTGGGGAGGAAGGCAAAGTTTCTTTCAACTTCAGTGGTAAAAGGCCTTTGGGGCACTGAGACAGATTCAGAACTGATTGGGCTGTTTGGATACTTGTCTCCCTAAATATTCACAAGATAAATGCGTGCATGCATGCTAAGTTCCCCATAGAACATGGTCTTGGTCTCAGAGATCATGTTTCACATTTTCTTCCTTACTATTTATGTTCTGCTCTGAAAGTAAATGAATACTAAATTGAATCAGCAATTCAGGCTTGCTACATTTCATTGATCTGTGACAGATCAGAGCTTGATGCTGAGCTAATGTGGCCCAAGGCATCAACCTTTACCACTAATATGGTTTTAAAATTCTCTACTCAAGTCTATTTATTATGAATGTAATCTGTTTTAGGAAAGCACCTAAATCTCTGCTAATGATTCATTCAGATGCATGCAGTGTCCGCATTTAAAATGTTCAGGTCAAACCAGCTTTCTCTGATTATTTTAATAGTGCACATTGTTCTATCTTAACTGGTTTGTTTCCAGTCTCACTCTGTTTCAGATATTTTTTGCCTGACTCCCACTGATGATAGACTGGGCTGATTTCTTTCCTTATGCAACACTCTTTGTATTCTATAGTTATTTTTTGCCACAGTAACATTTTATTTTCTTCTTCTCCCAGCAACTCGTTCTCTCAGCCACAAGTAAAAATTAGAGAAGTTTTCTAAAATTTCTTATGATCAGGCCACTCAAAATTTTTTCTGAGATTCTAGATCTCAGATGACATCCCTTTCTTAACTCAAAAGGAATTAGCTGTGCTTCTTGGTGCTCCTCTAATGACTGCCATCCATCAATACTAATAGGAAATAATACTTACATTTGTCATCTGGCTTGTCACCTTTGATAAGTCCCTTTCTTCACTCCCTCTACTTTGCTTATTTGATCTGCTGCATCCCTTTCAATTTCTCCTCACCTTCCTTGCATGTGCTTATTGCTCCAAAGCACAAAGCAGGCGAATGGATATTTCTGGCTATTTATTAAACTGAAAAATAAAACTCTGCATTCAACCGGAATAGTAATATTTTAGTTCTTCATCTTAAAGGGTTAATTAAAAAAAAAAAAAAAAATCAAAATTCCTAAAATAGTTTTGGTCTTATCACTACTTGTCAATCAGTTGCACATGATATCTCTTGACTTGGGGTTATCTTTTTTTAAAAAATTGATTTTTCCCTAAAAATTAGGTAGTTTTTCAAATCAAAACCCAGAACTTTGGAACCTAAAAGAATATTTCCTTTTAAAGTTACTATAGAATATATTTCAATGTTTTGTAATGGAACTTTTTGTTGAATCATATTGGCTACACTTGGGCTGAATCTGCTTCTCAGTATACCTTGAATTCATGAAACTGTGAATTTTTCCGTGAATTTATTGTCTACAGAAAATTTGTGGCCAATTCTACATACAAACAATGAGTAACTATATACTATTATTCCTATTATTGTTGTATGCTTTGGCTTAGATTTCATATTTTCTTGTTAGAATAATTTCAAAAATATATTCTGATTCCTGTAAATGCCCATAGTGCTTCTGATGTACATTATAAGCAATGAGCTTTGAAATTCGAGGGCTTTGGGTTTAATAGGGACATCCAAATTAATTCCATGTTAAATTTATCTGTACAGCTCATGGAAATATCATCATTCTCTTGAAATTTCTTATCCAAAGCTTATAAAATAAAGAAGTAGATAACCTTGCAAAATTTCTGACATCTTGAATAGAGGAAATACTTCCAGCCTGCTTGCTCTCTTGAGGGTTTATTTCATGACAGATTTCAGGCTTAGCTCAAATTTGTCCTTGAACATAAACTTTATTCACCGTTTGGATGTACACCTAGGCTTTATTTATCTGAGGAATGGTTCTGATAGGGCAGTTCACTGTTTCAGAGGAGTTAAAAAAACACCTGAAAAGTCATGTGCATCGCAGTTGTGCATTTCTTCTGGTTGTCAAGGAAACCGCCCTAGGATTCCAGGCAACAGACTTCATCCCAATCGGTAATGGAAACACCACAGGTATTAGCCAGTCAGTCACCTCCCACTGGGTGCTATTTTCAGAACGAGTCAATAGATCAGATTCTCCTCTTCAAGCAGCTCTGTAGCAATGTGAAGGTTTGTCATACGCCTGTGTCTCTATGGGACTCGGTTCTCCAGGCTGCACACAGGGGCAGGTTCTCCAGGCAGCGAGCCATAGTATAGGTAAGGCTGGTAGGAGTGCTTGCAGTTAAACATTGCTCTTGAGGTAAGGAAAAACCTTCAAAGCTCTATATTAAAGCTGTCCCTAACTTTTTTAAAGTCTGGAGTGAGGACTAAACATTACCGGGAGAAGAGAGTAGCCTTTGTTTCAGATGGATGTTGTTTCTCTTCACGTACAAACGCTGCAAAAATGTGTTCACATTTACAGTCTGAAAAAAACAATCATGGTTTGCACATTTTTAGTGGGTACCTATATTCAGTCATTAAATACCTTGAAGATGTTGACTGAGATCTCCAGTCCTGGGAAGGACAGAACACTATGGTTGCTGTTCTGGGTTCTTCTGCGAGCGCTACGTGCAGGTACCCAGAGTGAGAGCTAGGGATTGCCCCTGTTACCAGCCTGTTTCCAAACTGAGTTGGTCCAGGGAGCGTCCAGAAGAGCAGAGTGCTTTATTTTCATGAAGAGGAAAGTAAAGCCATATGTGTGATTTGGGATGTTCATAGGAAATGATAGAGCAAACTGGAAGAAGGTTAAGGACAAGATGATGGGAAAGACAGATGGGAGGAAGAGAAACAAACTGTGGGATGTACCTGAAATGGGTGTGTAAAGCAGGGATTGGAAACCTGTAGGTGGGGATGAAAGACAGATAAAAAATGTAATACTGGGGAGAAATGGTTGTGGAAGAATGAAAAATCAAGAACAGAGAATTTACAGTAAAGAATGGGTGGACCAGGACTGAAGTAAGGGGAAGGGACTAGAGGGATGGGGAATTGGAATAAAAAGAGAAAGGGAAACGTCTGAGATGGGAATATTAGAGTTGAGAGTCCAGTGGTGTGGTATTAGGACTTGCTGGACAAAAAAATTCCAAATGGAATGAAAGAAGCTGAACAGTGGTGATCTGCAAAAAGTTTCAAATAATAATCAAGATAAGAGTGTGGAAATAGAGACTGGATCCTTTGGGAGGAAAACCAGGACTTCATATGAGGAAGAAAGAGGCAGAAGGAAGGTGAGCTGATCAGGGAAAATTGATATAAGGTGTGAGAATTGGGGCATAATAGGATTGAAGGATGATGATTGGATAACAAGACTAGAGAAAATGCATAGAAATACCTGAGCCATCTGAATAACTGATAGAAATGGAGATGAAATTAATGTTTTTCCAGCTAACTTTAACGTGTATGTGTCGATATCTGAACTCATTGCTTAATCTCCCTTATAACAATGGAGAGTTAGTACAATCATTTGCTTGACCAGCCACACACACCCATGTTAGTGTGAGATTATTGACCTCCTAACTCCAGTGACTGTGCTGATTACCATTAACATTGTCCATTAAGAGGTCCTGGGAGGCTTCCGTAGACACCCAGAGGTAGGCATAGGAGTTCTATCACAAGAACCTTTGATTCATAGTCCAGGACCAAATGTTTTCCTCTAGGAAACTATGGGAGAGTGTCTTGGGTCTCTATACCACCAAAGCCCACTGGAAAGGGTGTTTTGAGGTTAGCAGATCTCCTCCAAGGAGAACTGAGAGTAAAACTGAGTTTTACCATATAGTTTCTGGAGATAATTTAGATATCTTTGTTTGTTTCCTCTCACTGATGAGCGGTTTCTCTTGGAGATAATTACTCAGTGAAAATCTCTCAGTCTGTGGAAGAGCATGTTCAAGGTAGACTGGAAAAACTTATGGCATGGATTTGAATTGTACACCTACTTGTGCAGTAACTGGCATGATTAATTTAATCACAAGCCAAAACAATGAGATTCTGAAAAGCCAGTATAGCCTCATGCTGATTTCAATGGGAATATAGCTTGGTGCCTATGTGCATTGACTTTGGACTTAGATGTTTACACAAGACTAATCAATGTGGAGCCATGCAGAAAAGAGGAGAATGCAAATGACAAAATAAAGCTGGGACATCTGGTGAACTGCTGTAATCAAATGACAAGAGCCTGAGGAAAGAAAATGGAAACTCTGACATGGCTAACAGCAGTACCAAGGAAAAGCAGGTTAGCACCTGGGAATTTAGAAATAACTACGATATTGGTATTGTGAGCTTTTTCCTGTGGGATGAAGGGGTGAAAATGCACCACTTCAGTATCAATTTGCAGTTTAAAATACTCATGTGCTGTACAAGGAAGGACCTATCCATTTATTAGGTTGCTTGAACATCTCAGTTCTCTAATTCAGTCCCAAAAAGCCTTACTCTAGGGAGAAAGAGTTCAAACAAAGGTCTACTTAGGCTATAGTGCTAGTCAGCTTTCCTCCTCCCTGGAGTCTATGCTAGCAAGGAGGAACCCAGTCTGAGAGCTGGGAGAATCATCTCTCAGCTTCTTCCAGTGTTGCCCTTCTGGGAAACCTGGGCAGGAGCCAAATGCTCCCAAGGTACCTGGAAGATCTCAGGGAGGCTACGGCAATTCCCAAGGTTTCTTTGGGGCTCCAAAGGAATCCATTCATAAACAAGCCCTCTTCCCTCCCCCAGTAGCCTAGAAGAAGCTCTCTGTAAACATATATCCAAGTGAAGCAGTGACGAGTGGTGTTCCTCAGGTATCAGTACTGGGACTGGTGCTGTTTAACTTCTTTGTTGGCGACATGGACTTTGGGACTCAGTGTACCCTCAGCAAGTTTGCTGATGACACCAAGCTGTGTGGAGAGGTCAACACGTTGGAGAGAAGGGATGCCACTCAGAGGGACCTGGGCCCGTGCCAACCTCATGAAGTTCAACAAGGCCAAGTGCAAGGTCGTGCATGTGGGTCAGGGCAATCCCATGCACAAATACAGGCTGGACAGAGAGTGGATGGAGAGCAGCTCTGAGGAAGGAGTTGGAGGTGTTGGTGATGAGAAGCTTAACATGAGCTGGCAATGTGTGCTTGCAGCCCAGAAGGCCAACCGCATCCTGGGCTGCATCACAAGAAACCTAGCCAGCAGGGCGAGGGAGGTGATTCTGCCCCTCTACGCTGCTCTCATGAGACCCCACATGGAATACTGTGTCCAGATCTGGAGCCCTCAGCACAGGAAAATCATGGACCTGTTGGAGTGGGTCCAGAGGAGGGCCACAGAGGTGACCAGAGGGTTAGAGCACCTCTGCTATGAGGACAGGCTGAGAGAGTTGGGGTTGTTCAGCCTGGAGAAGAGAGGGTTCCAGGGAGACCTTATAGCAGCCTTACAGCACTTAGAGGAGGCCTACAAGAAAGCTGGAGAGGGACTTTTTACAAGGGCTTGTAGTTACAGGATGAGGGGTAATGGCTTCAAACTGGAAGAGGAGAGATTTAGATTAGATATTAGGAAGAAATTTTTCACTCTGAGGGTGGTAAGGCACTGGGACAGGTTGCTCAGGGAAGCTGTGGCTGCCCCATCCCTGGAAGTGTTCAAGACCAGGCTGGATGAGGCTTTGAGCAATCAGGTCTAGTGGGAGGTGTCCCTGTCCATGGCAGATGGGGTTGGAATTAGATGATCGTCGAGGTCCCTTCCAATCTAAACCATTCTATGACTCTATATCCAGCCTAGCATCAGCTGATACCCACATGATGCATTCTTTGGTCCTCCTACTGTACATTTTGCTCTGTATGCTGGAAAAACAGAAAAGTATGGTAGTGGTGAAGCAGTGATTATAGAAGGAAACAGACTCAGTAAGGGAACTGTGGTTAATCATGGTATTATTTGCAAATCACTGCAAGCAGCTCCACAACCTAGTCAGTTCAGCGTTTGGAGGAAATCAATTCCTGGAAGTGAGACAAATAATCATGGTCACCTGAAAGACAGTCATCAAAAGATTAACAACCATCGACTGAATAAGAATAAACAATACCAAATCAAACCTAATTTCCTTGATTATGGAGTAAGAGGACGTGGAAAATGTCCTATATCCCATACCTCAACTTCAAGAGTATGTACCTTGATAGTCTTCTACAGTAATTCATAAAAATAGAGGTAGTAAAAATGAAAGAGAGCAATTTAGTGCACAGTAGATGGAAATCTCTTTGGAAAATGGTATGTTTTAATGGTTCAATGCTGAAACTGAAGGATGAATTCAATGGTGTTTCTGAAGGACCTGTATTGAGTTTGTTGCTATTCAGTATTGTCATTAATGAGCTGTTACAAGTTTTGTAATTTTGCAGGTTGTATTGAGTGGAGAGGGCCTGAAGAACTAGAAGGCAGGAATTCAAATGATCCTGTGAAACTGGGAGTAAGAATTGAAAAAAATGCTGAATTCTACATGACTAGGATACAGATACTGTTCTCAGGCAACAACTGTCAGCTGTCCTAGTATAGGATAGCAAAGAAATTGTTGGGTTGCAGGTCTATAGAAAAAGACTAAGAAGTTTTTGCTGCTCACAAGTGACTACAAAACCCAATGACAGGTTGTGGTGGAAAAAACAAATTCCAGCCAGATCAGTATAATCAGGAGCGAGCTACATAACACAGTCCATCTCTCCATTCAGAACTGGGGAGACTCCAGCTGGAGAGCTGGGTCCAGTTTTCTTGAGCAGCCAGAAGTACACTGAACCAACAACCAAACTGGAACAAGGAAAATGTGGTTCCAGCTCAAACTTAAGGTACCACAAGCATATAGGACAAGGTGAAAACGATGAAAGGGAAGAGAAAAAACTCAATTGTACAAAGAGCAATGCAGCATCAGGCGGAACTGGATATTCTTACTGTTGAAATTTGATAGAATTTTCACACAAAAACTTAGTGGCCCTTTTTGTTGGAAAAGTTAAAACTGGGTGGGAGTTTCTATTCAAAGAGGTTAGAATTGTCATAAGAAGAGAGAAAGATGCTTGTTTCTATTAAAACCAATGTTTCTTGTTTCGGAGTTCTTAGAAATTCAGTACTACCTGATCTTGAATGTTGGTAGATCTGTTTTCTAACAAAACCCAGGAGGAGACATGTTTCAAAGACACTAAGCCAAATTTGTCTGCAAGAAAGTGACCAAACTACATGAAACTTTGGCTTGGGAGAGACACAGAGGATCCATCATACATACCTCTGAAGAAAAATGATATCGAAGCCTTTGAATTTTCTATCACGAAACAGGCAGTACTCACACAGAGCAAAAATCTGTTCTATTGAATACGAATGAATTGGCTCCCTGATTGGCACTTGGTAGTTACATATGAAACAGTGAACATGATGTAGTTGTGTACGTTATGCCAAATTTAATGTTCAACCTTGGCGTTTCGAACAGCTAATTAAAAAAACCCTCAAAAATACTGAGTGAAGTAATAATTGTTAGCGACAAGAAGGAAAAAACCCCACAGTTAACATAGTGAAAGAAAGCAAGACAAGTTTAGAAAGATTAGTAAAAGAATGAAAGCAATTTTCAGTATTCAAATAAGAGTCCCTTCTGGTCAAAAAAGGAAGAGAACAACAATTGAACAACAGCAACTACTGTTATTAACAGCATTAGGGAAAAACACTAGAAAATCATGAATAGAGAAACCAGTCCTGCCTTAATGCAACTGAAGAAAAACTTTCCTGTGAATCACTGTCTATTCACCTGTAATTTTGAGACTTTCATATGTACCATCTTCTTTTATAAACCAAAGAAAAGAATTTACACTCTTTTTTAGTTACCCCTTTGTCAACTGGTTGTTGGCATTTGAAAACTTAAATACCCTCACAGTTTGCTTATTTTCCCCTGCAGGTCTGTGTGTTCAGACCCTCATTTTATAGTGCCCTCATTATTATTCCCTCCATCCATATCTTCCTACATGTCTCGAGAGAGAGAGGAGAAAGTTATGGGAATTTTTCACAAACAGTGGGTTTCACACTAAGAGATGGAGAATTGGTCTTTTTAAAGCTAAACAGAATTTCATGGTTATTAGCATGCTGTTTTTCTCAATGCAACTTCCCTGTGTACTTATTCTAGGCAGGGCTACAGGCATCAGCTTTTACTAAGCTTATTCAAAACTTTCCATTGTAAGACTAGTTTGCTTATAGATTTGAGAAAGCTTTGATTATTTCAACCCAAATTTGTCATGTGCAGTTTAAAGCTGTGATTTTATTTTATTTTTTAGACTTGAAACACTGTGTCAAATATCACACAAACATAAGAAGAAATATGGGCAAAAGAATAGCAGACAGAGGAAACAGTTTCAAGTGTATGACCTCCAGTTGTGTAGGTCAAGACACAAAAAAGTGTGGTCTGAATTTTTTGTAGGGTAAGGGGATCTTTTTGAATCACTTGAAAAAACAGGAAAATTGGTTTGCCACTCTCACTCAAGGCAGGGATGAATGGCACAGAGGGTCCTAAGTGTCTTGAGGCTTGGTGTCCTTTGAGAAGCTGAAGAACAGTCTTGGGTTACTCTCACTCAAGAGAGGTTAGGGTTCCTGAGGCACCTCCAGGAGTCCCTCTCAGCTGTACCACTGGAGACATTTGATGGGCTCTAAGAGTAACTTCACACGTGTTTCTCTGACAGAGAGTTTCAAGACCCTGGGCAAAGCATTTAAATTGAATTTTCCATAATTCACTAATAAGAGAATTGATGAGAAGAAGAAAGAACAGGGAACAAAAAGAATGTAGAGGGGGAAGAAGACATGTTTTATGTCACGTTATAAATCTTAATATAATGTTGTTCAGAATTTTATAGATATTTGTGTCTTTAACTATAGCTGAACACTGATTAATAGAAAAGCTGAAAACCCATTAAATTCTTGGCAATTTACAACTAACCTCATTGAAAAAGAAGAACAGGCTAGGTTCAGTCAAAATGATCACAAGGATAAAACAGAGCATAGCAGGAGTGTATTCACCCCGCTTAATGCAACTTCACTGCCGCAATAATGCCAAATGAGCCATACGGCATAAAGGCACGTAAGAACTTCCATACTAAGTTAGAGAAGTCTAAACTAATCTGATGTGCCCAGCATGGACAGCATCAGTGATATGAAGGTTTTTGTATATTATGCAATCGGTCTGATAAAAGGATGAAGTTTTTAATATTCACAGAAATACCTGATCTTTTTTAAATCCTTCCGTAAGACTTAGCTCCATTATACCTTGTGACAATGACTTGCACAGATTAATTACTTGATTAATAAACCACTTTCTTCTTCTCAGTGTAAAACTTGCCTTAAAACTGTATGACACATCCCACATTCCCCTCTTCACCATCTATCATGATATCTTTTATTTGCCTTCTATTGAAACATGAATAGCCAAAAATTATGCTGCTTTGTACAGATCATTTTCCCATGACTCTAATAATCATAGCTGCCATTTTCTTATT
>VYXH01005800.1:0-25200 GCA_013397275.1 Burhinus bistriatus | reverse complement strand
GAGCACTGGAACAGGCTGCCCAGGGAGGTTGTGGAGTCCCCTTCTCTGGAGATTTTCAAGACCCGCCGGGATGCAGTCCTGAGTAATGTGCTCTAGGCTTTCCTGTGTCAGCAGGGGAGTTGGACTAGATGATCTCTAGAGGTCCCTTCCAACTCCAAAAATTCCGTGATTCCATGATTCATCCATGAGCTGAATCTCACCACTAAGTTAGAAGAGACACTCACAAAGTGACAACCTAATATCACTTAGTAGCATAATTCTGTTTTACCTAATACCTGCCTAAAAGTTAGGTATTTAGTCCAAAGTCAGTGGAAGAAGAGGGTACCACAGAGGGAGGTTTATCTCCGTTTCTAAAACAGGCAGCCAGGACAAGTGAGACTACCCATCTTTCTCCATTACTTATAGCTGAAACTCGGGTCACTTGGTGTTTGCGAGTACGTAGCTGCAAAAGCATAAATGAGAGGAATCTGGGCCAAGACTGAAACAGAAGGAGCCTGGTAGAAGGTGCACGGTCCACGCTAGTCCCACTTAGCCCTCACTCACAACAGCCTTTGCATAAAACTGCATCTGCTTAGACAGCCAGGAGCAGGTTAACAGCTAACATAATCCCTGAAATTTGTGTTATAACATCACCTAGTTTTCTAACGGCAAACCCATGTTGTTTTATCTGCTCTGTACTCTAGAAAGGGATCTGAGTTTTGCAGATTGTGAATACGTCATGTACTACTGAACTTCAAAATCAATCAACCTGTAATAGCATCAATGAAGCCTGCCAAATGCCAACACTCAAAAGTTATGTAAAAGTACGTGTTCAGACATGATTTTTTTCCTGTTTAGCTTAATAGCTAATGAAGCACTTCCATTGGAAACCTAGAAAAGGTAGGATAATTCCAGCCTTAGTGGAGGTTTCTTCAGGTCTTGGAAGGGCTAATTTACTCTGTAGGGGTGCTTAGCTTTTTACTTAGACTACTACACAGAGGCTTCTGATTCAAATGCCTTAAATTAGGCGGGATGAATCTAGGAGTATTTGTTAGGATGGTCCATGATGCTTTAGTACAAAAATCAAAGAAAGCACAGCTATCACAAATAGAGGCAACGCTACCAGATTTCTCCTACTTACCAAGAAGAGCGTAGGGCATTTCACTGACACATTGCAGGTACTTCTTTGGATTAATTCAAGAGAAAATGAACTGTTCCAGCCACCGGCTACGGAAGCTTGGCTCTTTATCTTAAGCTATAGCATTTCACATTTCCTATTTAATACAGACAGCTATGAACTTAACATTATTAAGATTTCTTCACAAGGAGAAGAAGAAAGTAGAGCTCACTACAGAGTCCCAAGTTTCTTTAATTTCACAGCTGAATTACCAGAGACTTACTTAAAGAGGGAAAGCTACAAGAAAATGCAGAGCTACTAGAAACATGTATATGTAGACATAAATATGTTCAACCCTTTGGGGGTTATTAGAGTGGAAGTAACATCTAGTATACGATAAAGCTCCGCATAATGAAGAAAGGAGGTCATGCATTTTTTAATAGGAAATGGCAAAGGGTATTTCATCACTGCAGCACCATATAGTTTTACCTAAGCTTTAAAATAGCGAACTTTGCTGGTGGTAGTGGAGAGCTCAGAACACACTGAGAAAACTGTGAGCATTTACCTTTTGTCTTAAAGTGCGGTGGGAGGTGTTGCAGCCCACAGTGAACTCCCCGCGACTGACATCTGAGACGGCTAAAGCTGCTAGATCTACTTACGACAGAAAAGGCAATGCAGACACATTGACACTTTGCAGGTCAAGCAAATATTTAGGTACTTGAAAGCTTAAAACATTTGATCCTTTGACCACCAGTCTGAAGCAGTGATTACTTGCATTTTTTTTTGACAGACAGATAGTGTTTTAACAGGTGGGACTGGAAATCTCAAGTATGTGAAAGCAAGTAGTGGGCAATGTTTGGGTGCCAGACAGCTCATCCAATACGTTTGAAGACACAGTAACGGTAAAGACAACGTTTAGCTTGTTCAAAGTTTGGGAAACTATGAACAGGATTGATTGTAATGAAATAAATTTGCTTAAAGCATTAAAGAATAGGTTGATTCTTATCTGTGCTGTTTTCAAATTCACCACTAATCCAAGATGATTATCTTCTATCAGCTTCAAAGGATGTATTTGCCATGGTTCCTGGGGCTGCTCATTTTTCTGAGGTAATTTGTCCATAAATGCAGTGCAGACTGGTGATGAGAATCACCATTCAATTAGCACACGTGTGGGCTTATTTCAGTGTAAGAGGCACAATAACATCCATACCCATGACACGGTGACAAAACAGGTGGCAGGGGACCTGTCAAAGGCATTACACTAGTTATGGCAGCTAGGGAACACGCAGGGTCCTACCAACCTCCAAGAGGCACTTGCCACGTTCTCCTTGTATGTTCATCATTCCTGGGTTGTGGGTGGGCTTTTTTTTGGCAAGTGTGTCACGTATTGTAATCATACAGCTATGGTAGTGGGAGAGGTTATACTGGGAAAAATCAGTAATTATCTCTCAAGGTTGATTTCTAGCATGCTGTATGCCTCATATATGCCTCATATTTGTGATTGCACTGCAATGAGTTGTGATCCAAGAGCATACTAGAAAGAGCCAGACCCCACCACGGTTCCTGCAGAAGGAGAAAAGGGTATGTCTCCATCAGAGAGTTTTGCCAGGTCCTGAATCACTCATTTAATGCTCCTGAGCTGGCAAACGTGGTCCAAACGCTGCCTGACTGCATCACTGTGGCTCTGAGCCCAAGCCGGTACACCAGGCTTGCTTGCAGAGCTTGTTGCACCCGTAGGGTTTCTATCAGTCTGGCCATGCTGCTTTTCTGTCTGCCCATGGTAATACCGTGTGACCTACAATTCTTTTCCTGTTTAATGTGTTCATATCTGATCACGTCCTGGTTCTGCCCCTCCTGCTTGCTCTTCAAGTATTGTTACTCCTTAACTAAATCTAGATGACTAGAGTTAAAGGGTCTTATCCTGCCAATAACGATTTTATTTTACTCAGAGAGTAGCTTTCTGTCTGTATCTGGGTCAGTATTAAGCTTAGCTTCCGGTGTTAATTTTCATGCTAAATATTCTTAATTTGTTCCTCCTTTATAAGCAGCTTCTTGATCCAGTAAATCTTCTTGTCCCTCCTACAGTGTCTCTAGTTCTGAATTGTCATGATTCAGTGAATCTGCAGAGAAACTATTTTAATTATCCTCCCTTCCTTTCTTTCTGTCTTTCACTAGGATGTCCAAGCCTCCCGCAGAGGGAACATTCCTATCCTCCTTCAGCTCCCCTGAGGCAATCAGAAATTTTTCATGTCAAGTTATCTTTTCGTCTCCCAAACCACACTGGATCAGCACTTCTCTGTGCTGCAAGGTTGATTTCTGCGGGGAGACTCCAGCTTCAGCGGAAGGAAGACGCAAGCTCAGGGGAGGCTGCCAGAGAAGAGGGGTATGTAGCCTCATTTATGTAAGACTTGGCAAAGCCAGAGAGGGGCCTGATCTGCTGCATTGCTCTCTGGACTTCAAGTGTCACAGATTTTAGCTTGATCCAGCGCAAGGAGAAAAATCACATTTGCAAAATTTGTAGCTGGCAGCTGTTTTTTTTTTTGGATTCTGAGCCTCACCATACTTTTGAGATGAGTGGTGGGCACGGGGAGAGGGATGGAGAATCTCCCGATCCCAGACACGTGTTGAATCCAGCCCCAAAAGCACAGTTGTCTTTGCTCAATTTTCCAGTAGACCTGAGAACAGGTTTCTGGGCATCCCGAGACCCGGGAAGAAAACATCACAAACTTTGCAAACAATTAGGACTTTGCTTCACGCTCTTGCTAACAAGGCAATTGCTTAGATGGCAGCTCAAGTATTAGTGCAGTTAGTTGAAAAAAATGACAAAAGCCTGGATAAAGTGCTTCCCTCTCAGGCTCAGCACTGTCAGTCATCCATTCAGGCTTCAGAAGTTCCCCGGTGCTCTTTGTTCAACAAGAGGCTTACTGGAACCACCACATACTGTGTCAAACTACCAGGAAATCCTTTATCAGTACATCCTTTTGAAACTGTCATTGAACTGTATGGACCTAAAGAGTGATAAGCATTAATAATACCGTGTTCTTTTTATCCATGTGTCTCTCCGTTTAGTCTCGGTTGGCTTTATCTTGAACTCAGGATTTTCAGTTTGAGCCAGTCTGCTGCAATTCCCCCCTGGCTCCTTGCCCTTTAAAAAGCGATGCTTAACCTACCTTATATGGATACATATGGAAGAAAAATATTAAACCAGTTCTTATCTAAGTCAGAAGTAAATGTCTTTTGTTCATAACTTGGACTTCTTTTGGTAAGTGCATGAGCAACCTGTATACCATGGTCCGCTTGCATAAGTCCCACAAGCAGCATAGCTAGTCAGAGTGCTCAGTTTTTTGTGTTTTGGTCGTGGGTTAGGGTTCTTTTTGGGGAGGGGTGGTGGTGTGTAGCTTTAAATTCATGCAACAGGGACAGGAAAAAAGGACCTGATCTGTGTCTATATCCATGGGCAATTCTGATCTTAGCATCGTTTGCCCTTAGGAACATGCATAGAGCCACACCCAGCCATCTAAGTAGAACAGGATCCAAAAGGATCTGCTGAATACCTTAGTATGAAACCCACTGCTCACTGTCCAGTCCAGTTTCACTTTCCAGTGGGTTTACCTTCTCTTTTTGTAGGAAGATCAAGGAATCGAACCAGCATCCAATGTGTGGAAAACCTCTTGTAAAGAGAATTGAATCTGCAGGCCAAAGGCTTGTCTTTACATGGTGTGAAGAATTTGGGAGTGTTTCAGCTATACATTCCCTGCCATCCATTCAGGATGGCTTTGGGGCAGCTGCCAAGTGGTGACAAAGAGAGGGAGATGTAGTTCCTGGTCCTGGAGCTAACAATAGGTGATGTATGGCCTAATCTGAAATATGAGTGTAGACTTAGCCAGAATATGTTACTGAAGTGAAATCACTCTGCCAAAGATCTTATAATTTTCAGTAAGGCAGCTTGGTTAAATCAGCAAAAGAACATAAAGGTCTAAGTGCAGCCTTAGGGAACTAAATCCCAAATCTTCAAAACTTCTTCTCATCTGTCTTCTCTATACAGGAACAACTGAAATCTGTAGAGCCTAACAATGCCCTGAAATTCTGTGGATACCTTGACAGTCTGGAGCAGCTAAGCACCTAAATAAACCCTAGCAGGTGTTGGGCTACCTCTGGATGTCCTTCCACTTGTCTTACCAAAAGTCTTTCTCCAAATATCCATAATAGAGACTCCTGCAGAAAATACAGGAGCTGCAAAAAAAAGTAAATGCTGTCGGCATGACCGTGACTCTTTAGAATAGAATAGAATAGAATAGAATAGAATAGAATAGAATAGATTAGAATAGAATAGAATAGAATAGAATAGAATAGAATAGAATAGAATAGAATAGAATAGAATAGAATAGAATAGAATAGAATAGTTCCAGTTGGAAAAGACCTACAATGATCATCTAGTCCAACTGTCTGACCACTTCAAGGTTGGGCAAAATTAAAGCATATTTTTAAGGGCATTGTCCAAAGGTCCCTTAAACATTGACAAACAATCGACCACCTCTCTAGGAAGCCTGTTCCAGTGTTTGACCACCCTCTCAGAAAAGAAATGTTTCCGAATGTCAAGTTTGAACGTCCCCTGCCACAGCTTTGAACCATTCCCCCATGTCCTATCACTGGATACCAGGGAGAAGAGATCAGCACCTCCCTCTCCGCTTCCCCTCCTCAAGAAGCTGTAGAGAGCAATGTAGGAGCAGCCTCCTTTTCTCCAAACTAGTGATTTCAGCACTTCAGTGTTTCAAACGCTCATCTGGCATAGCCCATGAACGCTCATGTCGACCTGCCCATGTCTGTCTCATGGGACTCAAAGTCACATCTTCCAAAAGACTGAATTGAATCTGAGACCAGTCTGGATGGAGGATTGTTGTCTCAGTCCTTTGTGCTAGAACATATCATTACAGTAATCATTTCAAGGGTGAGTGAAAAAGCAGGCAAACTGAGTCTAAAGCTGACAGGTTACAGTAGTTGCAGGAGGAGACCTAGTGTCCAGTTCCTTGTCCATTAAACATATTCCACAGATTACAGTAAAGAAATAAACAGTGGCTTGGAATGAGTCAAAAACTGATTTTTTAATTTTTTTTTTTTTTAAGAGCTGTTGGGATAAAGGAGGATATTGGGAACTCTGTAGTGATTTCACTGCTTGATTTGTCCTTTTAGGGATAGATTTTCCAGGAGGTGGAATTTAAGAACAGAATGACCACCCCATGGGTCAGCTGAGGGCAAAATATCTGACAGTACAGCCGCATAGCCTCCCCCAGCATGTACTGACATACTTATAGAGGCTGGCATGCCTAAAGGCTTCTTATAATTTATTCTATCTTTCATACAGACCCTGAAGCACAAATAATCAGAAAGATATGAGGCCTTGCTATGCTCCAGCTCTTTTGTTGCCCCTTACTATATTCCCTAGGGTAAGCATAGGAGCAAAGCACAACTTCTATAGCTCACAGTAGCATAGGAATTCATTTATACAAGGCTTTATTATTGCAGACCCTTGTCTGTCCCCTTTAACGATCCTGGATACTAAGCAAAAAAATAGATTTCTGTGCAATAATGCTGGAAGAGTTCATCAAGTTCAATGAACTAGTTGTATAATTTTCTCTCTCTGACACAAAAATAATATTTAAAGAACAATTCTCTTTTTATGCTTTAAAGGTTTGTAAAGATATTATCTATCTGGCAAGATTTTACATGTCTAAAAAAAACTGCTAAGAAAATATTTGCTTTAGCCATCACCCAGTTCTGGAAAAAGTTAGTCTTCAGTTTTAGCTACAGTAAAGGTGCAGTCCTGGAACAGCATAAATATACATGACGATATTTTGAACAGAAGTCAACAACTAACCAAATTGGAGGACTTGTCTTTAACCTACAGTTATGATAATACTGAATCTTTTGTCCATCTATAAAAAGGGATTTAAAAGAAGCCACCAGTGTTTTAAAAGAGTTAATTCTGAAAAGCTCTAATTTCTGGGTCTTGATTTTGAAACAGAAATGATGTCCCTGTAGTGTTTATGTCTGTGTGTAAAGATTTACCTATACTATTACTGGACAAACCAAAAAACAGTTATTCCACAGTTTGGCATAACACTGATTTGCCACAAGTCTACCACTAAAGGGACACCTTTGGCTCTTCCGTATGGAAAGAAGATTGGTAACAATAGTTCATTACCTTCTCCTACACTGCTCAGCACCAGAAGAAGCGGAGCAGCACTGAGGAACAGACAGGTCTTCCTCGGTCGTGAACTCTCTGTTTGTGCCTTCAGAGAGAACTGCTCTTTCTCCCCAGCTCTGGCTGACACTGCTGCGAGTCTCATCTAAGTCAGATATCTCTTCAGTCAGCTGCTGCTCCATTTCCCTTGATGGATACCCTGCCCAGGTCCCCCCTACCTATCTCGCTATCTGCTCCCACTACCCTTACCCTGCCTCTCTCTGTTCATCCTACCCAGTCTTCTCCTCTCAGCTACTGTGTCTGAGCTCTTTCACATTTCCCCTTGGTACTCATTCCCAGTTTGTTGCCCTTCATCTGGGGTTCCACCTTCCAGCCCTTTAGTCCGGTTTTTGACAGGGAGGTCCCAGTTAATCAGACTAATTTCTCATTATTCACCTGTTCCTGTTTTCATGCTTACACAGATTGTCCTGATCTTGCCACCTTATTGATTCCCAGTCCAGATCACCTCTATGTTATTCCCCAATACTCTTTCTCAGTCAGGTCCCGACTATAACTCTACTCCACCAACTCTTTGTCGCAGTTATTTTAACCCATACAGCTCCTGTTACTGTCCTTCTCTGTACAGTCTCCTTGCTTAATATTGTCCTCCTTCTTCAGCTCTCCTCTCTCTTTGCATTTCCATCACCAATCCTGATATGTGCAGGGAACCATATTGGTGGGACGAGAGAGACAGACTTCACGCTCTCAAAAATGGCATGGAAAAAACAGCTTCTTGCTTCCAGCCCTTCCTCTGAACAGGCAGAATACAGAGGAGCTGGATGTGAACCATCAGTGAGGATTTGCTGACTGATATTATCCTGTAGCAAGGTGACCATAAGGACAGTAAAAGGGCAGTTATAATAACCTACTTCCTTGCCAAGTCTCTAATTCTTGCTCCACACTGTAAAGACACTTCTCAAAGGTTAGGGGAGTTTTAATATGGATAAAAAACAACTTTTTTTTTTTCTTCTAATTTCATTCTTTGAAACAGCTGAATAAAGTTGATTATAATTATAAAAAGCAGCCAGAAACAGATACCAGCATAGAAAATGTCATCTTGAACGGTCAAATTTAAAAACATTTCTATTAGTAACTGAAAATATGGGAAATATTCTTACAAGAGGTGTCATCCAAACCTAATTATAGATTATCTTTCCATTCTTGATGCAATATGATTTAAATTCGTTATCCATCTGTAGTGAGAGAAGAGATGTATTTTAATTCATATGCCACACCTAGCATTGCTGAGTCCAAAAGCTGTGATAGACAGTGACGAATTCGAGGAGGACAGTGTCTCACCACACAGAGGAGTTACTAATTAACAATTTGGTGAAAAAAACCCCTTCAAAATCTTCAGAGAACTCTCTTTTGTAGGAAAATCTTCAAATAATGTCATTAAATCTTGATATAGACTCTAATTTGGTAAATATTCTTTTACTTTCTCAGCTTTTTGCAAACTGGTAGAGTTGTGTGTGACTGCAATACGACTATCTAAAGAAATAACGTAAACAGATGCTTAAAATCCTCCAGGGTGATGGTCAGATATATTTTTTAACTATAAGAATGGTGTTTGCCAACCTACGTGGTTTAGATGACTTGGATGCTCAATGCAAACATCATGCCTTTGCTGTGGTATATAGATAGTGGTACATCATTTCTCGCTCTGACACACACATACTTTAGAACTGAATAATTTAGTCCAGCTGTTGAAGTCTATTACACTTTCTGTTACAAATTATTTCAGAGATCGTAACATTTAGGTACTTTTAAAACTGGATGAATGCACTAAAAGAGACACTGCATTTGCATAAGCTCAAACTATTGTTTACTTTTTTTAGCTATTTAAGCTAAGAAGCCTTTGGTTTTTTCTTTTCTTTTATATTCTTGTCTCCCTAGCCCTTTTTCCGGGTCTCCCTTAGTATCAGCTTCATAAGTTGATTCAAAACGTTAACACGAAACCCAGACTGGACTATAGCAGTGTACAGACACTCCTTGGAGATTATGCAACTTTTGCAATGAATTTGAGTATCAGAATGTGCTATATATAGTCCTTCATCACAAATGTAACTTTTTTCCTTTGCAAAAGTGTCTTTTATACAGCTGCACAATATAATGCAGTGAAAACACATGCATGAGCACAAACACACACACCGAGTTTAATTGCTTTTACACAACACCCTACTAGTGTTCTTCATGAAAATCTGTAGGACAGACAGCACATAGGAATTGACATACATCAGTAGTACAGTGATGATTTGCACTAATTAGGCATCTGACTCAATACTCCAAAGAAAACACGAATAGCCATCTGGAAACAACAAACCACGGTGGTTGGTAGCATCCTTCTTAATATCATGACAGCATCTTAAAACAGGCATTTACCTATTTCTACAAAATAATGTCTTTGGATCTAAGCCTTCATTACCCAGTGCAAATAAAAACCTCCGAATTAGTAGCTGTGTAATAGGGATCTAGATAAAAACACACAATTAGTTTGACACAGGTTTCCATCAGAAGCAATTGTCAGGCCTCAAATGATACCAGACAAGTAAGGACTTGATAAAATAAAGGGGGAACGCAGCCAAGCCCTTGTCAATTTAATCAAGTACAAGATGAGGTGAGAGATGCAATACGAGCTAGTTGCTGCTCAATTACTGTTGAAGTTTTGCTAAATGAGTTGACTGCTGTCTTATTTACATAAGAAAATCTCCACTCATGCTTCACTGAGCTCCAGCCAGGCCTTAATTGAGAATTTATGGTTGAGTTCTCAAGGGAGGTGAAGAACTTGAACATTAATTCAAAGTGCAGCAGTTGGCCTGGATTCAATCGTATTCATGACACTGATGAGCAGCGTCCGTTCACGCAAAAATCCTGTAACAAGCAAAGACTTGAACTGAAATTAGGCAAAGAGTTGCCAAAAGTTTGAAGTCAGGCTTGAACACATCTGGATTTTCCTGTATGTATGTGTAAAACAAAATTACATTTTCCCTGGCTTTTCTCTGGGTTATGTGTGCATGCTTGTAACGTACAGAAAGTTTCTTCAAATTAAGTCAGTCCTTCTTACTGGAAACAGTCAAGTCAGCCACACTTGCCAAAGAAAGAGGAGGATGTTTACCGCTGTCTGAAGTGCCACACAGGTTGCCCTTCTCTGCCTCTGTGTTTCATATATATGTAGGTTGCTTTTTTTCAAGGAATGGAAGAAAGAGGACTATTTATCCCATAGTGGACTGTGATATGCTCAGGAAGTTCTGCCATCATGCTGATAGCTGAAGCATGGGTCGTTTGGGTTCAGTTCTTTGCTGTGACAGTCTTTCCCCGGTGGTCTTTGGTAAAATATTTAAGACCCAGCACCCCGTTTCACCCCCAAAGTAGATAACTTTGAGGACAAGTACCAAAAGGGAAACAAAATCTTTAGGTTTTAAATATGTGTCATAATCTGTTCCCTATGCAACTCATTGGAGGAATTCAGGTTGAAGTTAAGACATCTAAATGTAGTCCTCTACATGTAAGTATCTACCAGTGGGTCAAGTGTCTAAGTGCCCATTATGGTTGAGGGTAACCACACTGATTTTTGGCTCCTCTGAAGTAGGTGCCTAAGTGACTAAACCACACTCTCTGAACTCCACTGGCCAGGGGCTGGATTCAGTTGCCTAAACACAGGCTGAAAGGTTGCTGACTTCCTTGACCGTATGAGTTTTCCATAACAGTTTTCAGTGGCTAAGGGCCACAAAACAGCAACCCCATTTGTGATACCTGGGTCCCAGGCAAAATACAGAACAGGGTCATTATGTAGAAGAAACGCTTGGTAGCTCTGGTTGATGCTCATAGCTTTTTACTCTGACAGGGTACCCAATGCTCACAGAGGCCTTTTTTGGAAATTACTGGAGTTGAGATCAAATGGCAGAGCAGAGAATATAACAAGGAGCAGAATAGATTCTTTCTAGTTAGGGTTAAGCTATTGGAGTTCCTTAATATTCCAATTTTTTTCCCTCTGAGATATCATTTTCTTAGCAAACCTACCATATATAGTTATAGATTTTAGTGTTCCTTACAAGTTGGGACTAACACTGAATCTACAAACTTTTCCTAGTAAGCCTGGTGGTACTTCACTGGAATTCGTTTCTTTAATCAGCAGCTTGTTACAGCCCTAAGAAAAACACGTCTTACTCCATCTACTCCCCATATCATCTCGCCCCATGCAGCAGTCCATGTTTTTGTGTCAATTACTGGGGCAATCTGTTCTGAGCATACTGGTAGACATGCTATGGCCCCTCAAAGGCTTAGGTACCACAGGGAAGCTCCGGGCATCTGCAGAGCACAGGTGTTCTCTAAGATGACTATTTGCTCGTAACAATCAAAGGGAGCAGAGAGAGGAAGAAACAGTGGACGAAAGCTGCCTTTTCTGATTTCAGAAGGTCAGGACTACCTTCTATAATGAATAGCTGACACATGTCTGGAATAAAGTCACATGTAGAGAGACAATTGAGTATTGGTTTTTTAGAACTATTTAGTTGAGATTTTCTATTTGCATGGGGCTGATTATGTGCTATATGACAGACAGGGAAGAAATACAGAAACAAATAAGTACTCTACTCCCCCCCAGCAAACTTTGATTGAAGATATATACAGGTGGGACCTACCCCAGCCCTGGGATACCTTAGCTGGGCATCCACATTACTCATTGGAGCACTTCTTTTGGGTGAGGAGCTGCCATCCCCAAAGGGCTGTACTCCATCTTGGCATCGCAAGTTCCAGGTCAGAAAAGCTTCCATATTAACTGAAAAATCCCTCATGTAGTGGGAAGCGTCTGCGGTTGTGCCTTAATTTTTTGCTTACATACCCTTATTGAGCCTTCCCTGCCTAGCTCTCAGGTATTTCCAGAGTTTAATTCCTGTTACAAAAATCCTTACACTTACGCAGGGACAGACAGAATTTCCGTATTAAATGTCTTGGTCCTGGCTATTGAGAGAGGTAGTGTCAGAGTTGAGGTTTTGACACTCGGAGCACCTGGCGTAGCATCCCACCTGGCATGGCTCGTGCCACCCACATTGGCTCTGTTGGGAATCAAGAGCATCAAGAGCACAGAACAGCACTCCCAGTGTTATGACAGCCTCTATGGTGAGCTTCACTGAATCACACTGATACCTCAGCTTGCATCCAGAAATGGTACTTCTGTTCTTATGGGGCATTCCGTCCACATGATTAAGATTATTTGCTCAGGTTTTGTAATCAGTTCACCCGTCTCTGCATCCATGCTACAGACTTTCCTTCCAGCAGCTGAATTTCATACAGAGTTTTCAAAGCCAGTTGCTGTAGGTCTAAATGCAGCTGGTCCCTTCAGCAGCACAAAGAATTATGCCTGAACATTGCGGGGGTACCAAACTCAAACCTCCCAGACAGCTACTGTGTGCCAGAGTGTGAAGACCTCCTCTAGAGCTCTCTTTCTTCAGAGCTTCATCAACATCTCTGCTGATGGAAGCAGAGCTTTCACATTTCAGCTGCAAGGTTATAAAAGGTAAGCTGCAACTGGGAATTGTTTCACGGGACATGGTACATCAGAAGAAGGACGGACACACACACCAGAAAGTCCCTGCCCCTGTGCCTTTCTTTTAATACTAAAACTTGTATTCCAGTAAGACTTAGTCCTACCGTATCAGCTCAGCATTCACCTAGGTATAGCCTACGAATCTAATGCCATCCAACTAACACCCCCCATCTTTAATCTTCAAAGGGGTGAAAAATGCTCATACTTTATACCACATTATTTAGGGGCTTCCTAGAGTTTGATGTATTAACACAGTTCACTCTATTCAGCAGTGAATATATTTCCTCTTTAGGAAGGTTATATTCAGCTGTGCGGGAGAGAATGTGAGAAATAATCCCAGGCAATTAAAGCAGTATTATTCCTTGCAATTTTAGGTTTTAATTTACTGTATGAATGCCTACACTGTTAAGTCAAATATTTTTATGGAAAAAATCAGTGAGGCACTACACAATAATGTTAAAACCTTCCACCTCCTACATATTTTTCAGTATGAGAGCATTATGGTCTGGCGTGCAAACAATATACTTCAATATTTAATCTGAAATTTAGGAAATAAGATGTATTGTTCTTAAAGTTATAGATGAATTAATCGTTTAATAAGGGTTATTTTAATGATAGAATTTATATAAGGTACAGTTAAGTTTAAAATGTGATTTTTGTTCTCAATTTCCCTGCTTTCTATGCCTTCATTTCTAGTCAGTCTTTTGTAACATTTTGAAAATTGAATTGGGAACTGGAATTTTCCAGTCTTATTTACAGCTCAACAGCATTTCTGGAGAGGAGTGAAGATCTGAGTAAAATTGGTTTAGATACTTATGACTTCAGACCAAAAACGAACTACATTCTTCAACCTGGCTACTGATCAGAAATCTTTCATGGGAATAATTTAAAAACAGCTGAATATATTTTATTCTAACTTGGCTTATGATTTCTTAAGTAGGTTCCTTTAACGACTTCCTGGTTTTAAGGTTATAAGCATGAAAACATTTTTTCATAGATGCACAGTATAATTTTCTACAAGGATTAGTTTTAAAAATTGATTTTAAGCTTGGCTTCAACAATGTGCAGAAGCAAATGCAACTGGTATTTTCTCATTACATGGTTATACATCAAAAAATACACATTTGTCAAAACAAAGTTTTAGGTAAGAACATATCAATTATGACAAATTTTATTCTCTCAGAGACGCTTGCTCTCATGCTGGTGAGAGCTTCCAGTTTAGGGGGTACAGAAAGGCTGTAATTAGTCTCATTAAGCAATATCTTTCCCCAGTGTCTATATCTGAAGGTGTGAGCCTCAACTTCCTCTAGACAGCAGAGAGAAACACTACTCCTAAGGCATGAGCCAGACAAGCCACAAGGAGATGTGTAAAAACACCAATTTCTCATCATCAGTTAAAAAATGGGGTCAAGTGCTACTAGCTGAAATGGAGGTATCTAAACAGTATGTGTCTGTGTTGGGTCAGGTACACATTCCCAAGATATTTTCTGTCATTATCTGAAAATTTATTTGAAAAACAGAGCAGCAAGGGTTAAAGTCCCTGTTTCAATAAACATTTTATGTACAAAGAAAGAGGAACAGACTGACTAACCCCAAAACACTTGGATATGAATAATGCTTATGTGAGAATGGGTTTAATATAATATAAATAAACCCAGGTCAGGTGACACCAACATGATTTCCGACTGATAGTGATGCATTGCAAGATACTGGAAAATGATGCAGCGATAGTTTTTCAAGTGCTGGCTTCCCTTTGTGACATTTATGATGAAATTCTGCATAATAGTGCAGTTTCCTGCTGTGCTTAGCTATTTTGCAAAGGTGGCTACTTCTCTAGTAGGCTAAATAAAGTGTAAATTTCCTGAAAACACGGTACCTGCTCTCACACATAAAGAAGGAAGACAGACAAAATTGATATGCCTGTCATTTTAACTTTGATAGCTGGGAAGATACTGGAACAGATTGTTAAATAATCAGTAGATAATAAACTAGAGAAAAATGCAATACTTAAAAATGTCCAATGTGGACCTATCAAAAGAGAATAATGTCAAACCTATCTAATTTCCTTCTCTGATGAATGATCTTGCTTAGCAGATGGCGGAGAAGCAGAAAATGTGAAGTATTCTGACTTTGTTAAGGTTCTTGATATTCTACCTTAGCAAGGTAAGGAATCAGAGTCACTGTGTGTGGATGTGTTACTGACTGAAAAACAGCACTTAGGGAGTGCTTTTCAATCCTTTCCCTATGAAACAAGGAGGGCGTTTTGAGTAGGGCACCCCTGAGATCTGCCTTGGCCCCAGTTCTGGTCAATCTTTTTTTTTGTGTCTTGGATGAGGGAATGAAGCACACGTACAAAAGTTCTTGGGTGACAGGCTGAGAAGGGTTGCGTGTACTTTGGAGAAAGGATCAGAATTCATAACCATCCTGCTAAACTGAAGCAAATGTTTGAACTACGAGGATAAAATTCAATAAAGAAAAGTGCCATGAATAATAATGTCTGTGGAGGAAATCTGAAGCACACAAATACAAATGGGAGAATAAATGGAGGAACAGCAGTACAGTAGGAGAGGTCCAAGGTCATCATGGCTCACAAACTGCACATGAGTCGACAAGATAATACAGTTGCACAAAAGGCAAATCTCATTCTGGGCTATATTAACAGCATGACAAGGGAAGTAATTATTCCGCTGTACTAAGCCGTGGTGAGACCTCAGCTGGTGTACCGTCCCCAGTCTGAGAACATGAATTGAGATAGATGTAAATAAATTGGGCACTCTCTAAGGGAGAGAAAAAAGACAAGGCATAGAAAGCACAGTTTATGTGCAAAAGCTGGGAGAATTCTATTTATCCAGTAAAAAGAAAATCAAGTGGAAACACAATGATATATGAAATGGAATAAATTAGTTTATTAACAGCATGATGGCCATTTTTTCTCCACATCCTCTGTGTGTCTTGTAAGACATACTGTCTTAATTCAAAACAAAATATTTTGGGCAGAATATTCAATACAAAGTTGTAAGATAGAGATTAGGAAAAATGTCTAATTATAAGATTGGTAAGGCCCTGGAACAGATAGTTGGGTATACTGGATCTCCTGTGCTGAAAGCTTATAATAAATATTGGACAACATCTCTCAAATATTGTCTAGTTTTATATTTTTGTTCTACGCAGAGAAGAGACAAGTAAGTGACCACTAGACATTCTGTCATTCTTATGTTTCTACAAACACATTATTTAAAACAAAATTATAACAATATGATATTTAATGACATGGAAAAGTCCATATCCTTCAGCTTCCCACCTGAGAGCATGGAGAATTTGTCATAGCACAAAGAAGCTCATTTGAAAATGCTGTAAAATTTGTAATTTGGGATGTCAGAATGGGATTGTGTTTTAGAAAATGTCAGTGCAAACAAATAATCAAATAAAACATCTGAAGAATAAATTGCTTTTTCAAACAGAAACCTCACATTTCCCAACGAAAATTTAATTTTTTTAACAAAAAGTGAAAACTTCTGTAGTAACAGAATCGGTGGAGCTGAAAGTACATTTTTGAAAAATTTCATCTGAAACAGTTTTGAATGGTTCTATTAGTAGTTGTGAAGCCATTGGTATTTGCAAACATAATCCTGTGGGGCAATGATTTTATCCTGTTTACAACCTTGCTGCCTTTGAATTAACAGGACTTTTTGTTCTTTTCTCTGAATAATCAGACTCAGCCTATTTTTGCTTTTGCCTCATACTACCCCAAATAATTCTCCCTCTAAATGACAAAGGGAAATTAAAGAAGGCAAGTTCAGACAAGCAGATAACAAGAAATCAGGCAACACTTCCACAACGGTGTCTTTGTGAGAGCGCTTGGGAATCTGTCCTTCATGTCACAAAACAATCCATCGGGGCTGGCAGAAATGATAGCGTTGAGGCAGGTAGCCTTGTGGGGTAACGTATTGATCAGAGGCTGTAACACTCACGCGCTTCTACAGCTGCTATCGTTATTCCTGTGTTGGCATTTCCATTATACTCCTCCTCACGCGTGAGTTAGAAACTATTTTACATTGAACTTGAATCTTGTTTGCAATGCATATTCTTTCTGGGTTGAATTTAGCAGGGTCGTTTCCAAACCGAGTCTGGGTACAAAATGGACTCTCTTGCTCATTCTCATTCAGATTCAGACTACTTGTCTGAAAGCCAGAGGTTATAGACCACTTCACTAGCACACCTGCACCGCACTGACAGCGCCTGAAACCCTCTGAGCACCTTCCCTCCTCCTCTTCCTCCCAGTCGCTCACACCTCTTCTGCTGAGGCTGTGACATTCTCTCAGAAGTTGTGTTAATACATTGAGGATTACGGTCACAGAAAATCAATGGCAGTAAGTTTAGGAAAGGTGGTTGCTAACCAAAGAAGCTCAACTCTTTCTATGTTTGAGAGTAATTCAGAAACAACGGAATGGTTGAGGGTGGCAAAAAAAAAATGCCAGGGAAAGGATCAGAGATGTTGTGCCTTGAGTCACAGAGCAATGGAGCCAGAAGACATGAGTTATAGTCTTACTTACAGTGTTAGGATAATTAGCTAGCTTTTACACCTTTTACAATCTCACTACTGTCTTTATAACCTCAAATGAATCGCTTCCCTCTTCCACAGTACTTCCACAGTAAATTATTTGCGGTAGGGACCATTTTTCCAATATTTTGTGACAGTCCCTGCTATAATGGCTTCAGGCTCGTTAAGAGATCTTTTGGTGCTCCTGTAATATGAATAAATATCTTTGAATATATGAATGTATTTTAATGTTCATATAAATATGTGAATAAACTTTTATCCCATCAGAATTACACTGCCTTGAAGTGGAGTAACGCATGAGTGACTCAATCAGAGACTTATTGCTAGCTCGTCTTAACAGCCTCTAATTTGTGCCAACCCTGTGAGAGGCAGTGTTATTGTTCCCGTTTTTCCTGTGTCTCTTGTTACACTTGGAAAACCAAGGGGTGGAGAGGTACAAAGGGAAATCTCTAGGTTTACCAAAATTAATCAAGGCAGAAAGAGCAGCGATCTCTTAACGCTGTTAGTGTTTACTGCTGAACCCTCCTCTTCTCTGGCATTGACTCATCAATGGGAGGACAATAGCAGGGAAGCATTCCTCAAATAGGAAATGAGCAAAAATACGCTAGTTCAGTTCTTCATTTGGACTCATACTCTGACACTGTAGGGATTGAGTTTCTTGCGTGTGATGAACCAGTAGTATATTAGAAGTATTAATGAAATAAATAATAATAGTATGATAGAGAGAAGCCTCCTGCAGCCATCAGCAGCTTTCAGCTGTGCTTCAGCTATTGTCCAACTAGAAAAAAAATAATAAAATGAGCCCAAACACTGGGAATATTTGTTTGTGTATTTATGTTCCTCTCTGACCAGCTCACAGAATGCATGAGGATATGTCCCAATTGCTCGGCACCTCAAAAGGTTTACATCAGCTTTGAGAGTCTACCCTAAAGGACAGTCAAATATTTACACACAGCTCCTATTTAGGTTGCATCTGAATATGAAATCTATCCAGAAAAGTACCCACTTAAGTCCATTATTATTCGGGTAATCTTTTAAAACTTGTTCTTCACTTTAAATAGATACTTAAATCTCATTGATCTCAAAGGAATTTATACAAATACTCAAATGAAACATGGTGCAAAGGTTCTTGAATAAAGGGAGCTCTTTTGTAAAATGGGCCTGGCTTCAACTGCTGTGCTGAGCCTCTGAAGGCAGATTTTAGCAGCAGGTAAATAACGCCAATGTTTCAGCCAAAAGGCCTTGTTCAAGTTTAATTACCTCTCAGCAGATTAAGGTTCTATGAAAGCCGTTTCCTGATTTTTTAAAAGGTAATTTGCCATTTGTTTTCATGGTAATGCTGTCCTGCCAATCTGCACATATTTTATGCTTCTACCATAGTTGCATTTCCACGTAGCTGATACAGGTCAAAATATTCATTCTACCGGTTGAGTGATTAGGAATTTTAAAGCATAGGTCTTTTCAGTGAAAAATCATTCCTGAACTCTACTCATTTTGAAAGACAACAATTCAGTTTTTAAGCCATGGCTGCTACTAGCTGAGAGCATAGATTCTTGTTATTGGTGATTTTAATACTTCATGAAAATTGCAGCTACTCAACAATATTGCAAAAAATGATTCAAAATTTAGATCTACAGAAAAACAAAGAGTTTTATCTAGCTGCAAAAGAGCCATCTGATGGCATTCATTCTGTTTAAATAGCAGTTATTAGGCTTTTAACAGTTTTATGCTTCAAAGAAGGATAAAAATCCTAATAAATTAGTTCTCTTGGACCAGTTTTAATATCAGCTAATCATGTATGATTAAGATAATAGATAGCATTTATCACCATAGTAGCTGGTGACAGTAGCTCTTACTCTATTCTGCATTTCCAATATCTATCAAATACTTAGAAAATATGATGAGATAAATAATGTATCATTACACATATTAGAACTTTAGAAAGGTGCTCAACAACGCTATATTCTTCGTGTCTCCAACACATGTGACTTATTCTCATGACTCACATTTGATATTTGAAAGCCTGAGTTTTTAGAGACTTGGATTCTTAGACACTGTCATTTTTTATGTCAGAAAGCAAACAAGCAGAAGGGGAAAGAAAAATCTTAGAAACATGAAATTCATGATAAAAAAGCAAAAGTAATTAAAAAAACTTGTTACGAATGAATACTAATAAAATACATAATTTTCCTACAAATGAATGTTTTTGTGGCTTTAACAAAGAGATTCATATCCTTGATTTTTTTCAATAACATGCAAAAAACAACAACAAAATGCCACTTATTTATTCACCTCTAGCATCCCATGTAATTTCCAGGCAAACAAGTCAGCCGCTGTGTGTATGTTGTACAATGACTGAAGGCACACTGTTCTGCTAAGTGCATGTCTTTTGTCTATTCAATTTTGGCCAGGTCTTGGGTAAATGCTGCATTGCAGTATACTACTAGGGCTCAAAATCTATAGAATGAAAGGATTGCTTTTAGTATTTCAGTCTGTGCTGCTATTTTGGGGTGGGGGAAGATGTTAAAATAGTTTAGAGAGAGAGAACAGTGCTTGAGGTGATCCATTTTTCTACTTATTAAAAACCAAAAGCAACTTCTAGCAACTGCATCAAAGGTACTAACAGCCACTGTTAATTTTCTATCTCGAATCCACTGGACTTCTCCTCCAGAGTTTCTTTGTAGTTATCCACTTGATTAAAGAAACCCCAGTACATGTCTCAAGGCACTGAGCAGAATCCTCACATCTTTGTGATTGATGAGAAAGGTCTAGACAATGACCATTTATTGTCACATATTTTTACACAAAACACTGAAATGAATTCTTCCAGCATTGGGTTGGGTTGGTACAAGCATATTCCACAGCTGGTCTCTGAGCACACACACCAGTATAGATAATTCCATGCCAGTTTTAATCTAACTAGCTCTTTAGATGGTAAGCATGATAACCACAGCAGCACAGACATCAGTGCAGCCAGAAAATGCTACCCAAGGAGTACTGAACACACTCACGAGGCTATTCTGTATGCACCCGCACACTGGCACAGCCGGCTTACCAAAGCCATGTGTTTGGGGAGTTTTTGTGGCTCCTGCAGTATGGAAATATAAAAACCGAGGCACATGCCTGTGCCATGATAACAACTGCGGTATCCTACTACCAGTGTCTGAATGGGGAATCTGACAAGCACCCTAGATACATCACTATAGTTTAAAGTTATTTAATACAGCAATAAAAACCATGCCAGATCCTACCCAAGGATTCAGACAAAGGCAATCAAGTTGAAGTTTATTTCTCAGCTAAGCTGTGGTCTAAACTGACCAGTCTTGCTGAGCCCTTTATTCAAGGGTGAGTAAAATTGCCATCATCAACTGATAAATCAACAATCATGCTTCTCTGCAAACAGTACGGCTGTGCTAATGAATGCGGATAAACAAGTTGCCATGGTCAGAATGCTGCTGTATCCCTGTCTTCTTCGTTGCATACTGTAGAGGATGGTGTAGGGACACCCAGACCACAGAAGTGCATGCTAGATCCACGACCAGGAGTGGAATAGCCAGGTAGTCACAAAGCTATGACCATGCTAATGGGCTCTGACGAGTGTCATAGGCTTAGGTTCAAGATCATACTTCCATGACATACTGCTTTCAAGTCTGAGTTGGCTTCCGCTCACGTGGAGGCACTAGATGAGGTTGATGCTGAGTTTGGGAGCTCTGCAGTGTACTCTGCTGCTTTGGATTCATGCTTTCTGAGCACACTCCATCAAACTTTTGCTCCTTCTGCCTCTCTGAGAGGGGAATATCATGATTCTCCCTATCCTGAACTGGAATCAAGGCTTAGTTTCCAGTTTCAGTCAGATATGGATACATGGGACTACAGTTCTCTGGAAAAAAGCAATCAACAGCTTTCATTGACAAGCACCTATAACAGAGTATTCATGGAGACTTAAAACTCATAAGAACCACAAAACCACCGAAATCCTTCTTCGTTAAGGAAACTGCATATTCAGTTCACCAGTAAGCTCTGGATTCCCAGTCTCGGCTTCCCTTTGTTTAATTTCTATCAGCTTGAGAGGCTACCTCTGAGTTGCCTCCCCTGCATTTCCAAGAAACCAAATTCCTTTCTTTTTCCTGAAATATTTTATGGGAAGCAGAAGATACCATTTCTTCCTGCACCCATGTATCAGGGGACTCAAAAAAGCACATCAAAGAACAAACTAATCTTGTAGTAGACAGCTCACTACTCGGACATGCCGTACCTTTTCTCATACACACATTTTAACAAGCCTACACAGAAATATTTCAACAAACATATTCAATCACTAGCTTTACAATTCTCAGTACAAGCACACAGAGCGTGCAACTTTAACAGGTTGTTACATATGTCCAAGGATATTAAAGTACTTTTATTGCTTTTGAGTCTTATGATTCAGTCTAGAATTTAATCTGGTGCAACGGGAGAGCAAGTTTATTAAAGTGGAAGAAGTAACCTGCTGTTTTAGGGTAAGTCACTGTGTCAAAGCACTGCTGCTTAGAGCAGGATAACGGCAGAGCCTGTCTGTCTGCCAAGCTGCCCTGGCTGCTAATGGCAGCATATGCTTGTGGTGACTGTGTTAACGCTGTGGCTTGTGAGGGTCCTGGGAAGAGGCAACTGCCATTAATGTCCTGCTGACTCCCTTCCATGGATCAAGGACAAAAGATACATGAATCTAACGTCTATAGTATCTACTGTCTAGTTTCAGCCTCCTTGAAAGACAGTTTCACCTGCCATTCCCATTCAGATATATAATATGGGCTGTTTCTCCCTTAAAAATAAGTTTTCTAAATGTTAACAGAAGTGACAATCAGTTTTTTCATTACATTAGCCGTATGAACTTCATTGCTTCCTGTCACATTATTCCTAGGGCCTCCACCTTTGCCAGATCATGGAAACAAAAGAGCTTCCGTTCTTTGTTTCACTATATAGCACAAGCAAGTTTTTACAAGTACAAATAAGATGGTGAAATTAGAAACATTGACTAGTGTACTACCTTCTCTTTCAAGAAAATCAGTATTTCATAACTTGTCCAGCTGTTACGTGAGCATGTGCAAATATCAACTTTTAAAAAATGAGGTGGTCTTAGTCTAATGAAAGTTACAGCAAAATTTCAGTGTTATCAGGAATCAATGCCAGTTTCCCCATTGTGTTTTCAACTTTTAAGTTGTATCCATTCAAATAAAAACAACATATAATTTGCTTTTCATGACAGCTTCCTCTGCAGATGATCCTGCCACATCTTCAATTGTCTGTATTACATCAAAGACTAACTTCACAATTTCTAGTGTGAAAAACATCCCGAAGGAAACAATAACACCTCCCCCACAACATACATCCAAGAAAATATTTCAAGAAGTGACTGATGCTCTTTTCAAATAACAGACTAGGCAAAAACCTGTTTTATTTCCCGTTGAGCTTTGCCTTTGAAATAAAACATTGATGTTTTTGCAGAAATTGGGAAACCTCTTCGTTAGGGCCTGTTCTCGTCTTACAATTCATTGCAGCGTACTCGAATGCATCTCCAACACATATGCACCTTGTAATGCATAAGATTTCACTACTTTCAGTTCTAGATTTGAAGTTGTCCAAAGTACTATAAAGATGACTCATGGAGCACAAATATACTGCAGTAACTGATCTGAATGCAGCTGGCGTAACTACTGTACTAAAACTGGTTGGCAGCTGGCAACAGAGAGGTGGCTGTAAAAAGCGGAATAAGAACTCGTATGGCGAAGTTGTATCCTCCTGCTATGACGATTTGAGCTTTTTCATT
Source organism: Burhinus bistriatus (assembly GCA_013397275.1). Lineage (NCBI taxonomy): Eukaryota > Metazoa > Chordata > Aves > Charadriiformes > Burhinidae > Burhinus > Burhinus bistriatus. Next base: position 1,951 of record VYXH01005800.1, on the reverse strand, counting down.
TAAAGCCAGATCAGACATGCCACACGAGCTGCAGTCAAAGAAACGTAGAAACTCAGACTAGTGCTACGGCTGCTTATGTCCTTCATGGTCTCTCTGAGATCTGGCTTCACCAGGTCTTGTCTTCTGCAGAAATGGGATTCAGACCAGCTATGCAAAGTATTGGTGGTGTCAACTGGCAATGAGTTACATGCCAAAGGACAGCATGCTCCCCTGGGAGAAAAAGGCGATGCTCTACAGGAATGTCAGATGAAAATCAAGCATGCTGCCTTTCTGGTCTACCAGAGAAGCAAAATATTCACCTTTACACAGCACAGTAGATATCAAAGTCAGGTGGTGAAAAGGAGGGGAGGAGTGTGTGTGAATCTCCTCTTTAACAGGGCTGAATGTGTTTTATAAATGGGTAGGAAAAGCTTCTGGAAAAATCTGTCCTGATTTGGCCTCTTTCCTCCTCTCTTTCTCCTCCTCTTTCTCTGGCAGTTGCGTACAATAGGACAGTTGGGATGGGAATTGAAGGAGGATAATGAACTGCAAAAGTTTCTTTTTGGGGGGGAGAGGAAATGGGTTGGCAGGACTAACTGCATTGGGTGGAGAATAAATGGGGGTTGGGGCAGGCATTCTGGAGAACCTAAGTGAGTGGAGAGGACGACTGGAGCACAGTTGGGGCTAGGACAGCTAATGGTAAAGGCACAAACTACTAGAGAAAAGAAGGCTGACTAAATCTAAAATGCTTGAGATTATTTAAAGACAGTACATGTATTTTGCCTTTCTTTCTGTCTTGCACAGTTGCAGCATACCCATTGAGCCAGGTTATCTAAAAGAATAGGGCTTATTTGATCACACTCGGTTTGTTTGTGTGTCTGTCCATGCTGACATTTTTTGAGCCCTTTGGCTAATTTCCACTTCAGTTGAGAGAAGGGAAGAGGTCCCAAAAATAACCATTATGAAGGTGTATGAGAGGTAAATCACAGGAGAGACAGAAATCTTCGTAGTGTCCTGGAGAGGTCCAGGCTGACTTCACCCACAATTAGACCTCAGAGAAACTGCACTGGATGTAACCCAAAATCAAAGCTTGAACTAATGCTTGTAATCAGCCTCATCCAGCTTATTCAGTTCTGCTGCTCTTGGTATTATTTGTTTCCTAGTGGGATAGATTTCCCAACCTAATTTGCGTTATCAGGAATTGTTTTTCCTCCTGTTACCTTCCCATTCTTTCCCTCCACACTGTAGGTCCCTTTTGTTTGACAACAAGTGATTCTAATTAGTCATTTTGTGCTGCTTTTGAATTGCACAGCTCTGATTAATTTGGGGGACTGAAATACTGGCTATAGGGTTGAACTGAAGTGATAGTGAGCCATGAACACAGGCTCTATTGTCTTCAACAGCACAAAATGCTTGTGCATAGTGGTTTGAAAATGTAAGTATTTCTTTTGTCTGTAATATGCTATGCTTGCTTAAACCTTTCAAAACAATGTTCCTATTATGAGCAATGAGAGGTTACTCAAAAGTTAAGATGATTACTCAGGCATTGTAGCACACTATAAGTCAGAGGCTAGTCTATCCATTACTTCAGTCTTGTTGAAGATTGGCAGCATTATTGTTATTATTACTTATAAATAAAAGAAATTTAAGAACTGTATCATATTCAGGGACTGAATGATTTCATAGCTATAATGCGGGGTCCTCTGACTTCCTAGAAATTTCCTGCTGTTCCAGTCCAGCAAAAACTCTTTTCCCTTTACATAGACTTGCAAGGATAACATGTTAACATATGAGCTCATACAAGTCATCTAATTCATTTATTGCTAAAAGCTGACCATCAAAATATGAGGTGTGAGTACTAGCAGGAGTAAGAATTATCAGTACGTAAGTTTTTTACACCTTGATTCAAGTATGCTTATCTAATTCTGTCTACGTACCTAAGTCTGCGTACACATATAGAATCATAGAATCA
>VYXH01005799.1:1996598-2011425 GCA_013397275.1 Burhinus bistriatus | reverse complement strand
TTTTTTTTTTTTTCTGGAAAAAGTAAAGTAAACAGCCTCCAACAAGTGAACCTTGACAACCCAGATTAAGGAAGGCAGGAGAGATCAAACAAAGCTGCTGCTGGGCTGTTGTCAGGAGCTGCCTCACTGAAAGCTCTGGACTATTCGATCAGGCAGCAAGGCTATATGTTCACTTATGCAGAAATGGACCATTACAAATGCTGATCTTTGTTGTGAAACCAAAGGATAACTTTGAGAAAAATAACTACTATTTCAGACAAGGCTTTCTGTTGCTTACGATTTTGATTGCAAAAGTTAGGGGTTTTGTGCATGGGCTGGGTTTTGAGTTTGGGGGGTTTTTGTTTTGGTTTGTTTTTTTTCTTGTTTGTTTGAGTGATAGTGGTTTGGAGTGCGTTGCACACACTTTGAGAGAGACGTAGGATTTGATTTTATTTATGCTGTCTAGAGCTGCAGAGAAGAAGGCATTTCAGTAGTGTAATGTTGAAAACCATAAAAGTTTTGTGGAATTCAGCTTTTATTTCTGGATCTCTGAATTGTAAGGAAACATTGCTTATTTTTTATTTTTTTCCCCTCTGTGTGTAAGTGCTGTGCTGATGTGTAATAGAGGAGTTTGGTTGTGATTAAGCATTGCATGTTGTATGACTGTGTTCCTAGAGTTTAGAAAACTTGTAATATCTTTCCTTCAAACGTATTACCAACCAGGCGGGATGGCACCTTATTTTTGGTATGCCAAGATTTTTGCAAAACTATGTGTAACTTGGCTTGGTGGCTTTATTAGAGACGTTCTGTTGCTGTGTAGCTTTTTAGTGGAAATAGTATTAACCGATACTTGACTTTACGTCAGTTAACATTTAGTCTTTAAGTATTACTCAAACTTAACCAGTGGGAGTTAGCTTATTTTTGTTGCTTGCCACTTTCGTGTTTGTATTCAAACACTTCACTGCAAACTTTACAAATATGACCCCTCCTGCGTGGCTTTGAAGTATTCCAAAACAGTGGAAATACCTATTTAAAAAATATCGGAGGAAGAGGCTGCTACCCTAATGTATATTAATCAGGAGGCAGACCAAGCGCACATCTACTGAAGAATTAAGAAATCCAAAACCTTTTCTCGCAAGTGTTGCTTTAATTAGCAGTGCAGATCACACAATAAGTACTTTATACTTTTTATAAGGTAAGGTTTCATAACCGTCCTGCATAACTTATAAAGCCTGTAGTTTTTTATGGCATATACTTTAATTAGACAATAAAAAGTATGTGTGTTAAACATGCACATGTATGCTATTAAGCCATTTTGGGTAATGTGTAATGTTTTTTAACATCTATAAACGTTTTCTGCTTAAATCAGTTCCACCGGTAATCCTAACGCAGCTAGTTTTTGTACTGGGACGAGAAGGAGCAGGAAAGTTGAGCAGAGAATTATGCATTGGGCATTATTGCGCAGCATATGCTGCAATATGCTTCTTTCTTGGAGTGGATCACCTTTTTTTAAGAGCTAAAATTTGCATTATCATCCGTGATGTGATACACTGTAAACATTTGTAGCTCCAGAATTATTCCTGTTTCACAGCATTGTAAAAATTAGGAGAAAGGCTGGTAGTAAAAAGGCAAATTTATGGAATGCAGCTTAGCATTTAGTATTTGTACTGCTTGTGGTCATTTATGTTGAGAGATTGAACCGGATAATGTAATTCCTTTTGTGAAATATCTGTTGAGCATGCATTTGTATATCAAATGAAATAACATATTCACACACATATGTAGGATATGTATGTAAAATACAGTTATTTCTGCAAGGCTGTCCAGTTATTTATAGGGCATAATGATACTTCTGTCACCTTAAATTTTCTCCGAGAAGCTTTAATAAATTTAAATAGATTATATGCTGTCAGAAAATAGTATAAATTTTGTTTACGATTCACTTGCTTTAAGGTACTTACATTAAAGAAGCTCATTTAACCCCAAGACTGAGTAGCATTAAGTGGTGAGAGGAGTCTGCTGAAGAGCTGCTGCTGCCCTTTGCTCCTGTGATAATCTTAAATTACTACCATTTAATTGCAACTTCAAGGCACTGAGCTGAAATATTTTTATGCAGCTGAGACAGGGCAGGGGGAGACGCAGCGAGATTTTCGCAGGTAGCTGGATTTCTCTTCGGAGGCGCAGCGTTTGTTCAGGCCTTTCCTGCCTTTCGGAGCGCATCCAGCCCAGCCCTGGCTCTGGGCATGGACACGGCACCGGCGCCCCGGGAGGGAGCTTTGCTGGGGGATTCCCACCTCGGTGGGCGCAGGATCGGGCCCTGCGGTAGGCAGGCAGCTCGGGTACGCAAGCGTCGTCTTTGCTGTTGATATTTAAGCCTAGCGTTTGAATTAAATAGCACATCGTAATTATTCCTCAAGTGAGCCTTGCTATCAAGTTGCTTCCCGGAGCTTTTCCCTGCGAGTCGGGGTGGGAAGGGGCTGGCGGCGTAGACCAGGGGGGCCATGGGCAGCGCGGGGGGCACGGGGGGCACCCTGCTCTGAAAATACCGCCTGCCGGCTCGTGGGTCCCCGTGTCCCCAAAGGTGAGTTGAGCCCCCCCCTGGCTGCGCCGGGCCTGATCCAGAGCACCCTGGCATCAGCCCCGGCTTCTGCTGGTGTCGCTGCCTTTGCTTTTGGCTTTTGGGCTGCGTCGCTAACTCGCATNGCGTACTAGCATGTTTTCACACCCGGCGAGCGGTTCAGCGCAGATAGGAGCCAGAAAGCCTTTGCTAAGTGGAATTTGTAAACGTTGTGCGCTAGAGATCAGCAGCGGCGTCGGCGACCGTTCTTAGAGGTCCTGGCGCCCAAACTTTACTGAAATGCCTAGAAAAGTATGGCTGGGCTCGGAGTCCTTGACTTCACGCCACTGAGGACACGCGTAAGTGCTCGGCCATGTTGAAGCCCGGCGGTTTTTAAATCGCGAGTCTGGTTCTGTGTTGGCCAAATCCTTGCCAAACGTCTCGTTGCAGTAAGAAATGAAGACCTCGTGTTTGCTAGAGCTGCTTGCTTTTGCACCGAGAAGGGCGCTGCTGGCAGCCTGCTGCTCTCGCAAACTCCGCTGCCGTCTTGATTCCCGCAGCTCGCGGTGCATGGGGAGCTGCAGCCACCCTAGGGAACAAGGTGATGCCAGTGTATATGGGGGGGGGATGGGACAGAAAGTAGGATGGAATAAACGATGCAGTCGTCAGAGGCAAAACTTAATTGTGGGAACTCTGTAGTCTTTTAATTTAAAAAAAAAAAACCACAAAACAACAAAAAACCCATCGTATTTTGGGCTGTAGAGGAGTCAGCTGTTCTGTTTTTAGGAGATCGGATATTTGTTGGTTGGGATGTCTGGAGTGTTTTAACATGTGCTCTTTTTTCTTACTTCAGCATTGGAGCTACCAAGTCAGAGAAGCTGCTGGCTCTGTTCGCGTGCAGCCGTCTTTGCAAATATGCTCTAGGGTTTTGTCTTTCTGTTCTCCTGGCACCGCTCTCCTCCATGCATGCAAGTGAACAGGCTGATGTGTAATGGCTGTTTGCATGTGGCAAGTATCCAGAATAATCTTGATAACTTTTTGTCCAGCGCCATCCTGAAAATGAAGATAGTATTCCATGGGAAATAAGCGAAGAGAAGAACATGGGCAAAATCAATTTCTCTCTAAGAAGCGTCTGGTACCTGAGGAGGACTAAATAATTTTTCTCCTCTCGTTGACCCTCCCTGTCCTGTTTTTAAAACATCTCCATCTTAGTGCCTTGAAATTGTAATTAAGTTGTAGTAATTTAAGATTATTGCAAGAGTGCAAAGGGCAGTAGAAGCTCTTTGGAAGTCTCATCTCAACACTTAATGCTACTCAGTCGGGGGGTTAAATGAGTTTCCTCGATGCGAGTACTTAAAGTAACTAAATCGTAAACAAAATTTATACTATATTCTGACAACTAATAATCTATTTAAATTACATTAAAGTATGTGTGTGAAAATTTAATTAAAGACAGAAATACTGTCAAGCCCTGTAAATATCTTGACAGATCTACTGAAATGGAACCCATATCGTAAAATATTTACATAGATCGGGTAGGCTACAGTGTTTCTGGGAGTGCTACTCTGAAACTAATTGTGGGCTTTTTTTCTTCCCAGTTTCCCGTTCAGCTGCAACGGTCTCGGAAAGCGGCACAAATAAATACCCAGAATGTTTTATTCGGATGATTCTCCGGTGTATCGTTTACTGCTAATGGCTCTCTCCGTACAATACTTGTCACCGTTGTGTTTTTATCAGAAGTGCCTCTTTCCTCAATAAGTTCGTTTCGCGCTGCTGTTAATTCAGAGAGAGGTGGGCTGAGCAGGCAGGCTCCCTCTGCGGCGGGATGATGTTGGGTCCTATCTGCAGCGGGGCAGCGCTGGATGTGCAGTCTGTAACTCAACTTGCTTCTGGATGCCTGGCCCCGAGCCCGGTGCCGCAGGGTCTCGCGCGCTGTTGTGACTGTTGATTTCATTGGTGTTTCAGGTAGAAAGTACTTAGGACCTTATTTATTTATTTATTTATTTATTTATTTATTTAAATCCAAATTTTTGAAATGTATATGGAAGCGTTTCCCGGAGCGCTGGTGCGTGCGCTCGCTGCTCAGGACCCTTCTTGCTGGTGCGACCGCAGTGCGTCTCCGTTGCGGGACGGGGTTCAGGGTGCTTTCAAGATGAGGAACGTTTTGCCTTGGGTAAAACTGGGTCCGGCTGAAACTTCAGCTGAACTTTGGTCCTTCTTAAAACCCACCCGCTGGGATTCTGCACATGGCCAAAGGCCGGGCGATTTTGCTGGGAAGGCGCAGGATGAGCCGTGCTTTCTCATCCCCCGGCCATGGGTTGGGGCAAACTCCCGGCTCTCCTTGGCTGGGGCCTATGTCCCTGGAACTGCAGGGTTGCAAGAGGAGGATGAGGATTTGGGCATGGAGAGAAGGATGGGGTGGGAGCGGGGTGCTGGGGAGCCCTGGCTGGGCTGGGTGCTTGGGTGCTGAGCACCGACAGCCCGACAGAAGGTGGCACAGTTCGGCAGGTTGGCTGGAGCCTCTGACGGCATCGTTAGTTTTCTCCTCTTCGCCAGACATTTCCTTTCATGTTGGATCCGAGTTTTAGCTGTACTTCCCGATCAGTCTTGTCATCTTGTTGCTAACAATTAGGGTCAAGTGGCTTTTCCTTGGGCTCTCCGCAGTCTTTGCGTCGGTGTCCCTCCCCCGGCTCCTAGCCTGAGCTGTTTGCTCATTAATTAGTAGATTGGGCATATTAACACATCAGTAAACCGGAGCAGTCGGACTTCCCAAGGCATCTCGGGAAAGCCTCTCCGGTTTTATGTGACCGGACATGCACTATTGCTGATGTAGATAGCGGAGCCGGTGATGCCGAAGTGTTGTTAAGAGAGAGATAAATAGAGAGAGCCCGGCAGTAAGCAGAATGTCATGTCTCTATTAAAAAGCTCGTGATAAAGGAAGATAAAATGGTGAGGGGGGATTTTCAGTGTGTTCAGAGGAGCCGCTAAACAGCTGATCACAAAAATCGATGCCGAATTCCCCTTCCTGCAAAACGCTCGCCCGCGGAATTAATGTCTGAGCCTGGGTTTGATTGCAGCGAGCGGTGGAGCCCTGAAAGGACTTTTGTTCTTGCCAAAAAGGCGGCCGGGGGTTCTCAGGGATTCGGGAGCTGTCTGAGCCGGGATTCAAACATCCCTCCCCGGTTGCCTTTGAAGTGGCTGCCCCTCTTCCGCAGCGGCGCGGTGGTCCCGGGATGCTGATGAAGTTGTTCCAGGCTCGTTGCTCCGTGCTGCCTCGTACCTTGATTTTTTTCCCTGGTGCCGTGGCCACCTGCGTTTCTGATGGGACGTTGGTTCCTGTCCGACGGTTGGTCCTTGGCTTCATGGCAGAATAACAGCGATGTAGATTTTTGTATATTTGAGTCTTTTTCTCAGCCGGGTGCAGAGGCTGCTCTGCAGAAGTGAAAAATGTAACTGATTATAAAGAAATGAGTGGTCGCAGCAGACGAGAGGGGAGCGATATTAATTTTACTGGTTCTGTAATGAAACATGCAGTAAAACGTTAAATCATCGCAGCCTTGTTTGCTGAAAGGATGTTAATCATGCCATTAAGAAGGATTAAGTAATTAACTGATACTTCTTTAGGAACCAGTGTCAGTTTTAAAAAGCATCTTCCTGGTGTCGCACAGGGAACGTGAAGTTGATGTTTCTCTCTCTGCTACCGGAGGGCTGGGAGGTGAGCGTCGGTGGGACACCTCCTCCCAAGTAACTTCTGGGAATGTGAAGGGAGCAGAAATAGGTTGGGGTTCCCCCCCCCCAACTAAAGTGTACTATTCTAATAGTTTTTCAATCACAAAGCTGTGTTTTATGACTTTTGTTCAGCTGGGCCCGTTGCAAGCCTTATTTCAGGAGTAGTCTGGTTGGGATTAAGAAGTTAAAACCTTCTTGAAGTGTTCATCTCGGTGCTTGCGTTTTTGGTTTGGTTTTTTTTTGTTTTTTTTTTTTTTTTAATAATAGCCTTTATGTTGTAATAGTAAGGTTGCTGACAGTGAGTCATGAACTCTATCTTCCGTGAACCTCATGACAAATTTTTGTTAGCCGGTCAGGCAGCTCGCTTAGCTCATCCAGCCCAGTTCCCACGTTTTACTCTTGCCCTGGAAAGAAAAATTCCCTTAAAATCGGTGGTGTAAATCCTCCTTTCCTCCTGTGGCAGAAATACCCTGAAAAGCAGTGGCCGTGCAGGGGGCCGCAGGGCATCACGGAGCAGCTCCCGGCGTTGGGCTGTCGGGAGGACGCTGAAGCTGGATTGGGCAGGGAACGGCCAGGTCCGGGGAAGGAAGCGGCCAGCACGGCTGTTGACGTTGGCTGATGCTCAGTAAGGTCAAAAGTACGTTTCGGAGGGGGTGCACGTGCAGGTGGAGGAGCAAAGGAGAACAATGACAATATTTTTCACCGTTTTGTTTTCGAAGGAGCAGATTGAAGCCCCCGGACGGTGAGTGGTGCAGGGAATCATCTGTGTTAGCGCTTCGGCATCCTCCGCTCCCGAGCTCCTGCCTTTCTTCCAGGGCTTGATCCGTTTTTTGTCTTGACGGAGAGCGGGGAATTTGGCACTAACCTCGTCAAATTGCTGCCGTTTCTCATATAATGGCCCCAACTTCTAATATCACAGTTAGTGATACTGAAACTGTACCCAAACTGAAATTTTCTCTGAGTGATATGAATTCTGCCCGGCAAATGGCTTAATACAGTGGCACCAATTGCGTTAGTATTGATACTTTCTGCTTTCATAACTGCTCTACTTGTCAAATAGGACTCCTTCAGACGGTCTCATGCAAACTCTGTTGATCGGTGTACTGTAAATTATTCCTCCCCCTTGGGTGAATGTCATAAATAGCTGTATTTCCGTGTGTAGTATATGAGACAGCCAGATTTTGCTTTGGTTATGTGGCCTCAGCCCCAGATACCTCTACTGAAGTCATGGGAGTCACGAGTTAAAAAAAAAAAAATTAAAAAAAATTTAAAAAAAATTAGCTTGGCTCAGAGAATAAAATCTTTGAATATTCATGCGTGTAACATATAATAAGAATTTATCTGGGTGTTTGTACTGAACATCGTAGCCTGTATCTACCTTCGCAGATTTAGAGGAGAGATTTTTCTCAGTAAGTTTTGCAATAGTAATAATGTGTTAACAACTTTGGTAACTTCTTTTAATCAGAGAGTTGTGTCAGGGCCCCCACCCCCTTCTGGTTGAATTAAAGGAGTGCTGGGAGAAGGAGGCTCTGGAATAGCTTGTAGGAAGTTGGTTTCGTTAGTTTTAAATGATATGCCTGGGCATCGATGTTCAGATAATGTGTATTAGGTTTGTAAAGCTCCCGAGTTGTACATTTGGAAAAGAGAAAATGTATTTTTCAGCGGTACTTAAAAGGCTTTGAAAGAGGGATGTCAAAAGTATGTGCAGCATAATTATTGTTTGTACGAGTATTTTAAAGTTATTCTCTGGCTACCCCATTTGAGTTTCCTGAAGGCCAGTAGTGTAAGGCATGGCAGTCTTACTCAGGAAGGCTTTCTAATCCGTCAATTCAGTTACAGGATTTAACTGAGAATGAGAGAAACTCATCTTGGTATATTTTAGCTGATGTCGTACTGTGTACTTTTGTTCTGATTTTTTTTTTTTTCCTTCACTGCTAGAAAAGCAGTCTCTACAGCACTCAAAAAGTACTGTTGCATAAAAGTTGAAATGGAACACGCCCTGTGAGTTAAACTGAAATATCTTCAGCCTATCCAGCATATTCCTAGTTTTAAACAGTCAGAGAAGACTAGGTATTTCCTATTTATTTTTCAGATTGGCTGGAATATGGTATTTCTGGAAAAGGGTCCTCGGCCAGTTGAAGGGGAAACCTGACTTTTCAACGAGTGCTTTATATTTGCCAAGGAATTCTCATCGTGCAGAAGCGTGTTGCATGGAAATGGAAATTTATTAACGAGGATTTCTGGGGATTAGAATAGATGCCGTTAGATAGAGGCACGCTCAGAGAGAGGTAAACTAGTGAATCTGAACAAACTGAAAAATAGTAGCTATATGCGTCTGGCTCTGTTATCAAACTTGCTGCATAAGCCAGAGTTTATGCACTGTGATAATGCTAATGACCAGCAGAGGCAATGATGCATGACTGGAGGAAATCAGTGGGATAATCGGAGAGAGTTATCAGGTTTTTGTCATTAAATATTAGTGATAAATAATACACTTCATTTTGAGTAGATAGGACGTATTTAATTCTGATGTGGAGAGTTTCAATTTAATAAGGGGCATTGCTGAGTAAAATGATAATCTTTTGTAATTTAAAGGGAAAAATAAAAATGCATTTGTTTCAGCATAATCTCCTGGCGACCGCCCTCCACTGCTGTTTGTCTTCACTGGTGTCTGATAGCGAGGAATATCTTTGCAGCTATTTGAGACGGCTGTTTGTAGCAGGGTGTTTTATCGAAGTTATTAGTTTGCAACACAGAACAAATTGCGTGAGACCAGAATCAAAGGGGATCTGTTTAGTATACTAGGTACCTTCTTTCACTTTCTGCTTAAAAATGTGAATATTGCAGCAAATCTACACTGTGTTCTCCATGCAGCGCTTCCCCTAGAAAACAGTCCACCTGTCCAGGTGGTAACAGGAGGAAAGGGATGATGACAAAAGATACAGATAAATTAGATCTCATGTTGCAAGTTATCTTTTAAAGTCAGTGGGAGAACAAGGAAGAGAAGTATAGCTTAAACTGAAGTCAGAAGGATATTAATAGTCTCTATAAAGGACAGTTTGCACCAGGAAAAAAAAAAAAAAAAAATCTGGCTGGCTTTTTTTAGCAAAACAGGCTAACACCCAGTGTAAATCTGTGTCATTAACTGAAGTGGTGCATGATTTTTAGAGCATCGCTTTTCCTCTTGTGAGCCTTTGCCTGCGGAGCCTCATCCCCTGGGCTGGAGGCAGATGTCCTGTGGTGATCTACCTTAGGGAGACTTCGCTCGCCAGCTGCAGGACCTCTGCCTGTGTCAGCCCGTGGCCCCGTTTAAGTAGAAACCGCCAGTTTTGCCCAACGAGTGGCTTTGTAACGTGGCCAGGATCTTCCCACCACCCCTCCGAGTCGTGCTCGAACGCCGAATCTCAGCTCGAGTTTCCAGAATTAGATGGCACAGTGAGTAAACACAGCGTACTTGCCAGTTCTCACATCCTCTTTTGCAGCGAGTATTGCAGCAAATCCTGCAGGTTTGACTCATCTCCGAAGTTCTTCACTGATTCGAAGCAAATCTCGTCTGACTTTTGAGAAGGAGCTGGAAGTCTGGCCGCGGCTCCTGAGCTCACAGTCCTTCTGTATGTCACCGCAATATGCCTGAGTTGGCCTCTGCATAAACTTGGGCAGCTCAGAGTAACTTTAGTTGGAGTTATGTGCGTATCCAAGGGTCAAATTTGGCCTGCAGTCATCCTTTGTTGAAAGTTTTATGGAAATACTTTGTTCTCACTGCGCACAAATATTTACATTTTGGTGGGAAGATCTTTTCCCCCCCTCCATTTCTTCGTGTTTTTTCCTTCCCCTGCTCTATGCCATAAGCGCAAGGAGGGGGTGGAAGATACTACGCGTAATGCCCTGTCAGTTAAAAAGTAATATTCAGGTTTTCAACTGTTATTTTTCTGGGTAACTTGGAAGGGGAAGGGCATACAGAGCAGAAAACTTTGCTGGGTAAATAAAAGTAGTGTCAGGTACAGCCCCCGTTTTAAGAGCAGCATGTCTTAATGTTTCTGTTCATCGGCGTTGAATCACCTCCGCGTGTCAACCTCTGCCTGGTGGATGCTCTCAGCAGATTGAGGAGGAGGACACATCGCTCTGCAAGTGCATTACAATGGTCCACACGTGTGCCGTGACTCAAGCGTGCTCACAACTTCATGACATGTATCAAATGAGAATTGTTTCCTTGGAAAGCCGTTATCTTCTTTGTTTTTTCTGAGGTGAAGGCTGACGCTGCTTTCACAGACTATTTGACAGCGTGCTTGGTGCTGTATAGAATGAGGGCTTCGTTCACGTTGTAGCTCGGTAGATTGAGATCTGTCTGCTTGTCCCGGGGCGCTTCCCATCGTGTCCCCCACACTTCAGCTACTCCTCCTGACCAGAGGCTGAGACCACGCGGGAAGGTAGGCCAGCTGTTTTCTGCCAGTTGAGCATCCTCGTTGGACTTTCCTACAGGAAAGATGGGGAGGGTCTCTCTACCAGGGAGTGTAGTGATAGGATGAGGGGTAACGGTTTTAAACTGAAAGAGGGGAGATTTAGATCAGATATTAGGAAGAAATTCTTTACTCTGAGGGTGATGAGACACTGGCCCAGGTTGCCCAGAGAAGCTGTGGCTGCCCCATCCCTAGAGGTGTTCAAGGCCAGGTTGGATGGGGCTTTGAGCAACCTGGTCCGGTGGAAGGTGTCCCTGCCCATGGTGGGGGGTTGGAACTAGACGATATTTAAGGTCCCTTCCAACCCAAACCGTTCTGTGATTCTATGATTCTTTGGAGGTCAGAGAGGAGGGATCAAGGGGGTCAGGGCCACCCCCTTGATAAACCTCTGGCTGCGACATGAAACCTCTGCCAGAGGCTTTGTGTCTGGACCTGCTCTTCTCCTTCTGGGCAGATGACTCCTCCCAGCCCTGGGACATGCTCCCAGCAGTGGCTGCTGATGGGACCACCCCGCCAATGCAAGCATGGGTTTTCATTTCATTGTTAATTTAACAGTAGTCCCTTAGTGCCAGGTAGTAAAGTCATTAACGCGCACCTCCTGAAAAGCCCGGCATCGTGTTTTCTTCGGGTTTTCTCCCTCCCTGTTAGCAGTAGATGATGAGCTGGTCCAGAGGCTGGATATTTTTGACAGAGGCACGGAGAGATATCCAGGTTACTAGCTGCTCTTGGTTTTTGTTGTTTTTATAATGCTTACCTGTGCAATAAGCAAATACAGCTTCATATAAAACTCAGATAAAGCTGTGTCCGGCCTGCTAGCTAACTTTTGGGTTAAAGAACAGAAGCTGATAAGGAAATAGATGGCGTCACGCAGGTTTACACCAAAACAGGGTCTGACCCGTAGCCTCTGCTCACTCCCGTGTTGTGCAAGATGCGCGTCTGGGGTGTGTTGTGGTGCGACGGTGGCCGGAGAGCGTGGCTGCGGGCGCAGGGACGGCCATGCGCAGTGCCGCCCGCTCCCTCTGCGGCGGGGCCGCCTGCCAGCCCAGCTGCGGGCCCCGGCGGGCGTTAGCACGGCGCGGGGCTCGCTCAGGCTCATACGGGGGGGGGTTTGAGTAAAGCTTTAAATACAGTTTATGCTTTTATTGCTTCTGAAATGGGTGCAGGTGCACGTTAGCAGGAAGTGAAACTGGAGGAGCCCTGAGGGAACCTCGCTCCCGCCGTGCCAAGCAGGTACAGCCCACGAGCATTATCACCTTACCGATAATCTGGCACGGTGTCGGCGTTCACGCGTGTCACGGGGATTACGGGGGTGAAGTCACGCCGCAGGTTGGCAGGGACCTAATCCCTCTACCAGGCGGTGCGGCCAGGCTGCGTGCTCGGGGTGGGTCTGCCTTCCCATGCGGGGCCATCGTCTTCGCCCGCGGGAGCTTGGCGTGCTGGGCTGTCCCCCTGCGCCGATGGGAAGGCACGGGTAGGGTGTTTTGGGAGGGGTTAGCACCACGGAGCGGCATTGCAGGGCATCCCCGACTCTCTCCAAGCCTTGCTGAGTTACCACCATCTGCTGATGAGGTGGAGTGAGGCTGGTCCGTGCCCCACGTGTTTCCTTTTGGAGCCGAGGGATGGTTTTAGGGAGACTGGAAACAGCAGGAACGTCGGCGGTGCGAGGAAAGGCCGGGGCCCGCTGGCCGAGGCTGGCTGCGGTGGTGCCTCTGGGGAAGAGACCCAGACCTGCACCGCCCTGGGGCCTCCCTGGCGTTGCATGAAGCCGTCTGCCTTCTTCAGCTGACGGCCCCGTTAACCACCCGTTTTTGCATTGTCTTGTTGAGGAATTTGAATGTGCAGACTGTGAAGCGAGGCATCAAAGCATTAACCTTCGCTTTTAATTATTACCTTTGTTTTTGGAAAGGAGCAGCAGTCAGAATAAAGTATTTCGTAGGAATAAAATACTTATTACGCACCTTTTCTTCTTCCTTGGTTTGCGCCCGACTTGAGCTGCCAGGTCTCCCCGGGAGTGCCTGATGCGCAGGTGAGCAGAGCTGCGGTCCTGAGCCACTCCTGTCCTCGTCTCTTCACCGACTGCTGAGCTTTCATATTCTGCATGTGCAATTACACACGCTCCTAAATATTGCTCACCTCGTGTTAGGGTTACTCACTGTTTGTTCTTACGTGTTGGCACCCTATCTGATTGGAGCCTTAATTGCTCTCCGTGCTCCTCTATTTTTCCTTCTCCTCCTAGACCGGTGGGAGGGTTTGTTCAAGGGAGAGCCCGAGCCAACGCTACCAGGGTATGGGCTCTCCCGCTTACCGGGCTGCACACACAGCGAGTGCCTGGAAAAATGCCCCTCCAAGTCCTTATCAATTAAGTGTTGCAGACAGAAGCAGGGATTACGCTCTGCGTGAAAACCTATGACTTGATCCAAGAATTATGGGATGTGCAAAGATGGAGAGAAAAGCAAACTTCTCATCCAAGGCATGGAGGCTGTGGTGCTGCTGTACCAGCGTGCTCTGGTCATGTCCATGTCCCAACCAGCGCTTGTCACTGCGGTGTCATAGCCAGGAGACCCCATGCAAGCTCTAGTTGTCGTTGGTGAAGCTTCCCGTGGTTTTTAGCAGCTGAAGCTGGCCGTACAAGCAGTGAGTTCCCCGTAACTAGCTAGCAAGAAACCGGATCTACGTGTATTCCCCACATCTGGATATGCCATGTTTGTTACCATCAAGGTAAGTGAGGTAAACCCCATTTTTCTCTAGTATGGCAGAACATTTGTTAGAAGCCAACTCGGTTTTACTCCATTTTTCAAAGCAAGCCAGCAGCAGGACCTCTGAAGGTGTAGCTGTGATGGCAGCTACTGCTGCAAGACACCAGAGGGCTTCAGATTTAGAGGGGTTTTGGTCGGTGGCCTGGAGCTCTGCTGTGCAGCAGTGGCAGCAGGTCTCTGCCCACCCGTGTACTGTGCCGGTGTCCTGCATGGCGATGAGAGTTATTCCGTGGTACCCCGTTGGTGCATGATGCACTCTCAGGAGACCCCGAGCATCCTTCCCCTCGCCCCGCTGTCCTTGTTGGGGACTCCACGTGAACCGTATGCCACTCAAAGTATCTGTTACGTGAGTGGGAATGTGCGGGAGGAGGGTGAGATTTCAGAATGGCAGAAATTGGTCTGAGGAAGAGGAAATTACTAGGAGAGGGCAAGTGCAGAAATCTTGCATTCACATGGCTCGTTATCCAAACCTGCCATTGTGGCAAGGAGATGGGAGGAACCTCCATCGGCAGGCGGGATGTCCGATGCTAACAGTGTAGGGTACATCTTCCAGTCTGCATTGGAATAAAAAATAAATAAATTAGGCAGTGGTTGATTATCTCTTGGTTTTAAATAAGCGTAGTATTGAGTGCAAATTAAAAACAACCTTGAAACTGCGCAGATTCATAAAACTGTACACTGGGATTTTAAAAATCACCTCCATTGGAATCCTGGAAGCATCTGTTACATAATTAATGCACTTAAAAATATATTCTATTTATGATTAATCCAGGACTGTAGTGTGTGCTAGTTAAATGTCTGGATCCCAGGGTGCAGTGCGAGGAAAGAAATGCAGTTGTAATCTATTTGACGGTTATAGGAAAGGACATTTGCTACAAATAAATACATTTTCCTGAGTCTTTTTATTTGTCAGGGCCAAGCTTATGTCTGTTGTGCTGTTTGTTGACTGGTAAATGTTTTGAGATTTATGCTGATAATTTTGTAGATCTACTGGAAAAAATAACTCGAGAATAATCAGGGAGATTGACCATACAGTGATGTACCACACGTGTGACAGCGTTACTGGGTTGATGATCTTGGGTGTGGTACATGCAATTAAAAGTGCTAAGGCGCAGGACCATGAAGCTTTTCAAACACTCTCCGAAACACACAAATGCTTTAGGGGATGCAAGTTGCCCAAAGGATAACTTGCCAAAGTTACTGGATGCCTTGGGTCTCCTCTCCAGAGAAGTGTTTCAGGCTGAGACCTCCTGGGTGAGAGCGGTGGCGCAGGCACAGCAAGCACAAGCAATACTTGACGGAGCTCAGCCTGCACAGGTCTTTTTATCAGGAAAGTTTTGGGAGCTCTG
>VYXH01005799.1:1984278-1996558 GCA_013397275.1 Burhinus bistriatus | reverse complement strand
TTTTTTTTTTTTTTTGGAGGCTTTTGAGTTGGCATCCAGCCATGGGGTCCTGGAACAGTTTCTGGCATCGCATTTCCTCTGATGGATTTTTCTCTCTGCCCTCTGTTTCTGTTCCCTTTTTTTTTTGTTTTTTTTTTTTTCTCCCCTCCTCCCCCTTCATCTGACCACTGTCTTGTCAGGTTGGTTACGGCATCACGCCATGTAAAACCCTTTTCTTCTTCCATCTTATTTTCATTTGTTTTGCAAAAGCCTGCAAGCTGTGCGGTTGTCCATCGCCCTGTTGTGTTCCAGGGGGACGGTCCCACGTTGCGGTGGGCTGTGGGTGCCCGTGAGTCCTGCATTTCCCTGCCCGCCTCGGGCCGGCTGGGCATCCCGGCTGCGGCGGCGGGAGCTGCACGGTGCCGTGGAAGCCTGTAAAAAGCGAACAATCGTCGTGTGTGTGGAAGGAAGCGTTTTGAGGTTGGGCGCTGCAGGTCCTGTCGCACCTGGTCAATCGTGTGACGCTGCTGGGTGATTAAAGGGGTTACCCATAATGAGACCATCCTCTGCGTACCTGCCTGCCCTGCCGCCCGCGGCGTGCCGAGACGTGGCACGGCGTGGAGGTTGACACCTCTACCTTGGGCTCTGCCCTAGTGCCCTAGACCTTCAGGAGAGACAAGATAGGGATGGGGAGGGGAAGGTGGTTGCCTCCCATCTGCCTTTGGTGTCTCCGTGCCCGGCCGTATGGTCTTTCAGCACCCTGCCCAGTATGGATGCTGGAGATGGCCCGCTGCAGAGATGTGCGAGGCGCACGGCAGCCTGGCTCTGCCCTGACGTCCTCTCCCCGAGGCTGGCTGCATTGCCAGTCCTGGAAGCGAGTTACTAATGAACTCAGGTTCCCACTTACTGTCGGTTGTCTTAAATTGTTTCTGCGCTTCAGAGTCCCTGACGTCCCTTCAGGATGTAATGAGGGAGCAGCGAGCCTGGTTTTGTGAAAGATGGAGACGCCGTAGCCTGTGCTGCGGAAACTCTTACCCGGGGACCCTGCTCTTGGCTCTTCCTCGCCGTTAATCTCAATGGAAATGTTACTTCTGACTTTTCCCACTGTATAATGCGAACCCTTGTTATCTTTGCCATGTAAAAGCGTACTCAGCATGGGCTTTTCCTTTAGTCCTGAAGAGAGTTGGATGTTGAGATACGTGTGCGCCAGACTGTTTGTATTTCTAGCAAATTGGGACAAAAAAAAAAAAATGATTACTATTGGTAACTTAATTTTCTGCAAACTGAAGAGCCCCGAAGAGAAACCCACTTTAAAAGCTCTTTTTTTCTTCCCTTTTTTTTTTTTTGCCTTTAACAAAGGATATGTTCTAGCTGTATTTCAGTGGTCTAGGGTTTCAGCCACTTTCTTTGATACCGATTTGTGTGAAAGCAGTTGTGTTAGACAGAAGGAAATGATAAAATCTACAAACTAAGGCAAAGGATGAGAAGGGCAGTGGGTAGCATGAAATGGAGATGTGTTTGGATCTAACGAGCGTTCCTACGAGCGGACCGCGGTTCCTCTGCTCATTACGGGCCAGGTCAGTGATGTTTGGCAAGTTTAATGGATTGGGGTGGGTGGCTGATAAAAACGAAGGCTGAGATTTTAGGGAAAAGCAGAATTCGGTGACTAGAGTAGTGCAAGTTTATTTTTAGAACTCGATCGCATTGGAGTCGCTAGCATTAGAAAAACTTCTTAGCTCACATTATACGGCGAATTTCTTTATTTTTTAAGTGGAAATTTTGCAAGCTGACGTTTTGCAGCATGCGTAGTACGATTTGGCTGACAGCATTGTCTGGCAAAAGAAATAACCAAATTATTATTCAGTCATGGGTTTTTAACAGCCGCAAAAGCAAGTGGATGTTAACTAAATGATGCAATTTATTCCCTTCCTGCTTATTGCCAGCTTGCCTATTACAGAGAGACTGCCAGCTTTAAATAAGTGGTACCCAGATGGTAGTCGCATGACGCCCACTTGGTTACAGAGCCTAAGCAGGGAATAACTCGGCAGCCACTACAAGCTGTGGGTCAATTGAGGGGGAATGCCTGTTGCTTCACAGTTTTGCATATGTAAATCTGTTAATGTTATGTCAGTATTGTGCGGTCTAAACACAAGCATTGCCTTTCTCTGGGGCCCAGATGAACTTGGATCGCCGCCCAGTTAATGAGGAGCCGAGTGCGGAGCGGCAGTCGGAGGCTGTCGCCGCCGTTCGCTTCCTCGGCGTGAACTCGCCGCATCCCGGATGCTCTCCTCCGGCAGTGTTGCCCGGGGCTGGCCAGGCCGGCCGGAGCAGCGGGGCGAACACCCCCTCTATTTTTAGCCCCGGCACGGAAGAGGGTTGGCTTGGCCCGGCTGACGTTTTCTTTCTGTCTGCCACACTTCTGCGCTCGCCTTCATCGGCTGCAGATGTGGCGCGCAGCCGCCTCCGAGAAGTCATGAACTGCGTCGTCTGCGCCCTTTAACAGCCAACATCTGCTGCGGCCGCCTGATGGAAGCGGCGTGGAAACAATTTGGGGGAGAGCCCTGAAGTTTGGCCCTATAGACGATTGCTTTATATTAATTGCATCGAGATAGTTAGCCTCCAAGTCGGGTTTGAAGCCAATTCCCACCCCCCCCCACCCCCCTTTTTTATTATTGTTTTAAAAGCAGTAGTTAAAATTGTTTGACATGGGAATGCTTTTTATTGTTGATCATTTCTGGTTCTGAAAAGTTTATTACAATGGGTGAAAACAACAACCAAAAAAACCCATAAAAAGCTGGGGCTGTAATACGCTTAAAGGCTAAAAAAGTACCAATAGTGTTGATTTAACCAAAGAAAATGTTCCTGGAGGTATTGTAAATTTTATGTGCCAGATGAAAAGCATTAAGTGTGCTATTTTTCACGAAGGAAAAACATTCTGATTTTTAACCATTTTGTAAATTATATTAATGCCGTAATATGGCTTAAAAAGTCTTGGGCCTGTTCCAGGAGCGCTCGCCCCGTGCGCGATTCCCGCAGGGATGCGGTTCGGGGGCCCTGCCCGGAGCAGGGTTGGCTGCAGGGGCTCGGTGGGCAGAGATCTGATGGCTTTTTGGGCAAAGAACTCTGGTGTCGCTCCCCACCCCCCCTGCTTTTCTTCTTTTTTGGAAGTTGCGAGTGAGCATTTTAAATGCAGCAAGAATAAAACTGAGGGAGAAAATAAGCCGCTTTGGAATGTAGCAGAAAGCTGAGATGCTTCAGTATTTTATCTTTATTTTGCTAATTATTTGTCATGGAGATCTGAGTTGATTACCTGAGATTTCTTTTAAGCCTCTTAAGAGTAATTTTTTTGGCTAATGGTAATTTCCCTCCGCTTGATGTTCCCCAGCTAGAGCGTTGCGGTGCTGCTTGCAGGCACGGCCGGGGAAATAAGCTCAAGGTTCAGAGTATGGACCGGCAAGGGGAAAAAGTGATGAGGAAAACCAAAGGGCCTGTAAGTGCCGTAGGGATTGCGTGGAAGGTTTATAACTTCGAGGCGAATCTGTCATCCCCATCGCTTGGGCTGGGCTGGGAATTTGTCCAGCAATTGTGCTTTTTGATGGAAAATTACTTAGCAGTTGTTGAAGAGCCTGTAGCAAATTCTTATACAATAAAGGTAAACCAAGCTGAGCATTGGTTTAGATGTGATTTTTTTTTCCGTTCCCTATATTAGCGGAAGAGCTATAGCTTACCCTACTGAAAACTTAATTAGGCAAACAGAATGCTATGTTAGCAGACACTTACAAACCCAATGTGCTCAGGACTAGATTCAAATAAGTTAATAAGAGTTATATTAGGTGTTTCTAATGGTACTTTCCATTTTTTTAAAATAAATGCTGTCTTTGGTAATAACCAACCCACACCTTTTTTGGGTAATAGTTTAATTGAAAGGCTTGATGATTGTGTCCGTTTAGTCACAGCGGATCCCTTCTGCTGCGCAGTGTGTTCATGCAAGTCTCTTCGTACCCCCTTACGTTTGGATGCCCGATGTAAAGCCCCTATAGGAGAAAACTGGGATGAGAGAAGGAAACGCTCTCTTGTCTGCTGGCTCTTCTGAGCGTACCCCACACGAGCAGAACAAATCTTCAGAGTTAGTGTGGGTGTAGGGGTGCGTGCATGTTTGTATGTAAAGTATTTAAAATGCCAATAGCTTATGCCTTTTGAAGGCTCCAAATCGTAGCTGTCATATTAGCGATACCATTTCCAAAAATAATGCCGGGAACAGACTGATACTGATTGTTCAGAAAAGCATCATTATTCTCTGATACTTTTTTGGGCTTCTAACATCCCCACTTAAAACAGGTGTTTCCATGCAGTATTCCTCAAAAATTATTTGCTGAAAGGATTTTGATTCCAAATTAAAGGTATTTTATTAAGGTTTTTTTTTTTCCTTCTAGAATACAGAATGACAAGGGGAGAGGGGAGGAACCTTCTTATTTTTACTTACTCATTTCAGCAAATACATTTTTGGACAAAGGATGTTAGTTCAAAGTCTGCAAATTTAAGCTAGTGGTCAGAAGTTTGGGACTTGGTTACTCCATACCTGATGTTACACCATTTCCTCCATGTCTCTGTGCTTCTGTCTACAAAGTGGGAACGGGAAAAAGTTGCCATGTTGGGAGGCTGCCGGAGGATTTAAATAATGCTTGCGAAGGGCTGAGGTCATCTAGTACAGGGCATTTTGATAATAAAAAGAGTCGGTGTCTTCAGCCGGTCTCAGCCTCGGAGCGAGGGCTCTGTTGGTGCGATGCAGGGGGTCTGTGGTGTTTCTTAACTGCGATTTTGTACCGTTCTAGCTGAACGCGCCTGGTTTTGTGTCACCAAGCAGAATTGTCAGTGGTTGCAGACTTGACATTTCTTTGAAATGTTAAAATAAAAAAAAATCAGTAAAGCAGCATTTGTTTGTTATGGTGTTGATACAGATCATGGCATGTGTGCCGCCTTAAAATTTATTTTAGTCTAATGTTTGTGTGTGGCGAGCCAGTAAAAGTGTGCGTCTGCGTTGGGTCTTGCAACCTTTATTTGGCGAAGAGAGCAGAGCTTGCTTACCTGGTAAGAATAGTCTTGCCAGAACGTAAGTGGTACAGCAGTGTGCAAAAAAACCACCCCCAAACCAGAGAAGAGTGCATAAAAACGCTGTTAGTTTGCATTATTTTACGTCCATCTCTAAACGTTGGAAACCTTCAGCGCTGCAAAGTGCTCAGAGTAGAGCTTGAGAGGTCCTTTCGAAGCAGAGACGTTTGGGGGATTCCCTGAGAGAAGATCAGATAAGATAGTAAGTGGAGGATTCGGGCGGAAAAGTGGTTTGGAATTGCAAATCAGTGGTTTGCCCATAAGTGCTTTGGGTTGTCTGTGGTGTTTTCTGATCATATATATAGAGATTTCCCGCCCCTCCCAAAGATCTCAAGTAATTTTTCACCCCTGTCTTTAAGCTCTCTCGACAGGGTCCTGATTTTCTGAGGCTGAGGGTGGTTGTTCACTCCAAAGCTCTGCAGGCTGATGTGAAATCACTGCTTGCTCTCTCCAAACTCCTGATCTCTGTCTCCGATAGAGCTCCTCGCTTTCAAATGCTTTAGCAGAACTCGTTACTTTCTTGAACATTGTAGGAGGTTGAATAAACATGATTTCTGCAATATGTATGTATACATAGATATATGTATGTATATATAAAGCAATGAAACTTGGACATGCTGGGTGTTAAGCAACTCGCCAAAAGCAACAGGAGGAGCCAATGTCAGAACAGGACTTAAATTTATCTGTTGCTCACTGGTGATCCCACAGCTGGCAGGATCCAGCTGAGCAAACTGTGATGTGGTGACTGTTCTCTCTTCCCACACAATGTACTTATATTGTAAAATATGTCCAATTGCCTAAATATTTTAATACATATTTCATGTAATGACTGGAGGATGGTAGCTTTTAGTGCATCACTCAGATCGGGTCCTCTAGACCTTGGCCAGTTCTTTTTCTGATGTGAAATGAAAAGTCTTCCTCTAGGGAAAAAAAAAAAAAAAAGACTTTCTAAGTTTAATAAATCTACCAACACCTGGCTGCAAGAGAGGTAAGTGGGGTTTTGGGAGTTTTGTTCTTCTTGTCTATTCGTTTAGCTTGGAAGAAGCAGGAGCAGAGTGGCTGGGTGGCACGGGGATGTGTCCATCCCTACCACTGATGGCACACGTGATGGCAGGCACAGGCAGGTCTCGGCTGCCTGGCACCTGCTTGGGCTCCGCAGGGCCGGCTGCCTTGGGGGACACGGCAGGTCACCATGGAGGATGTGGTTGAAGCTGCATAAAATGCTCTGTTGATGCTCGGGTCTATGGGAGCCTCATCTGATGGTTCTGGCGTGTTGTCATCTTTAGCTTGTCTCTGAGTTATGGCCCGTAGTCTGGTCCTCTGCGTCCTTGCACCTTCACTGCTCTGCTTTCACAGAAGAAATCATTTGAGCAAATTTGGGCTATGCTATCTGCCCCAGGGTAGAAATGGAGTGGTTTTACAGACAGCACCAGTATCCAGCTGGTGTGCTTATCCTGCATCCCCAAATCACCTTCAACGCCTACTGTCCTCTTTCTGGTGGCCTAAAAACCCACAGGTTCATTTCATCCATGAGGCAGTCAAGCTATCTCAAGGCACTGGCACTCTCAAGACTGAAGGTACTGTTGGCATAACACAGGTATAATTACTGTCAGTATAATCAACAAGGATTACTGGATTGATTTCTCGTCTTTTTTTTTTTTTTCCCCTCAGATGTTTAAGAAACCCCAGACTTGCATAAGAGTACATAACTTGGTAGAGTTCCCCATTGCTGGAGGCATCCTTGTGAGCGGGAGCTCGGCTTCCCCTGGAAGGTGTAGGATCTTGCATGCTGTCGGTCTCGATTATGGATATGGTGTTGCCAAATCATAGGTACAATTAGAAGGAAAAGGTGGCATTGATCACGCCGGCTTGTCCAGCAAGATGCTTCTGCAGTTGTGTGTGGTGTGTCGGCTGGGGAGCAGGCGGAGAGCTGCCGGCAGCGGTGCATGGGAGCAGGGAAGCGAGCGTCAGCAGCAAGGAGGATGCTGTGAAGCGGTGATAGTGACCTGGAGCTTGGGAGATGGTTCTCTTGAATCCTCCCTTGATGCTAACTTCACTGCAGTTAAAAAGCTGAAGAAGGTTTGGTCTCCTTGGTGATTTGGGTGAGGGTGAAAATGGCTTTAATCTTTTTGGCTAGAGTCTAAAATGAAGGTATAACCTTCTTAATGCACCTGGCAAAGAAACATGTTTCTTACAGGTGTAGCTTTGTTTTTTGTCCTGTGTTCTCTTGCAAATGAGCATCCCTTTCTTTTTTCTTTTCTTTTCTTTTTTTTTTTTTTAAAAACACATATGCCTCCTTTTGGAAATTCTTGTGTTCCACCCAGGCACCGGCATTTCAAGTCTCTATCATGCAGATTCATTTTTCTCTTTAGACATGTGCCATGCTGACAGGCCTAAGGCTAGAACATGCTTTTTATCTGTGAAGGCTTTCTCTTGCACTTTCGCTTCGAGTAGGCGATACTTTGAGGCGAAGGTGAGGGGCTGTGCCATGCTGTTGAGAGCCAAGATGTGGGCTGTTTCTCCGTCTTGAAAGTCTGACCTGGGCTTGAGACTTGGATTCAGGAGGACTAAAAGGTTTGCGTGTCTGAACGAAAGGAAGCAAGATGTGGATTTGGAAAAGGCCTGCTTGAAAAGTGACTTTTGAGCTTAATTTCTGCATTTACTTTCATTTATCGAGAAGCACAACATCTCAAGAGAAAGGTTGAATTTGAGGGGTTGTGTCCTCGTAGTCTGTATTCTGGCTCTTATTTCATGCTGGGCTAATATACAAACAGTGGTCCTGGATATCACAGGAATCCAGATGTGAAGAAGAGCCTAAAAATCATTGGTTACGCATGCACCGAAGTTGCATCAAAAGTTCTTTTTGAGAAATTGAATCCTTATGGCACAGGCACTATACCTTGCCTTCTTCTGGACTGCCCCAGGAGCACGTTCATTAACTCCCACTGTCTTCTGCATTAGCATTGGCTTCTGGGCTCCATTTAGATTTTCTTTAAAGCGTTACATAAACAACTATCGTGTAAATACAGGCGTTTGTAATGGTGCTTTTAAATTAAAAAGACTCTTGGATTCATGCAAGTAGACACATGCTTGTACAAAATAACTTTTGGCTTCCCCCTAACACTTTTCAGAATAATTTAAAGGAAGAAAAGATTTGCAAACAGTTGTAAAAGAGCCATAAAAAACTGTCAAATACCAGACCTTCAGCTAATTGTAAACTGTTTTGCTCTTGGAAGTCATACAACATTGATCTCATAGCTGCTTCATTAAGAAGGTGCTTCTCTGTAGCACAGGAGCTGCGTGCTCAGGTAGCGATGAGCAAAAATAGCGAGAGAGGTTGGGCTTCTGCTATGAATGCCCAGTATGAACTAGAATAGCTCCAGGCAACTGAAGTATTCTCTACCAAAAAGGAAGGCAAGCATCGCAGGGAGCTGAACAGGAGGAAGCTGCAGAGCTGAAAACTTCTTTTTCTCTCCTCCTAACCGCTTCATCTTAGAAAAGGCGCAACATCTCCAGCCCTTTGCAGCGGAGTCGCGGGCACAGCATGGATGAGGCGTGTTTCAGGAGGACGCGCTGGCACAGGAGGATGCAGGTATGGGTGGTGAGCGTGGTAGTGCCCGTAGGCTTGCTCTCTGTCTGTCTGTCCTTATGGAATATGTTCTCATGTTCAGTTTTCAAAGGGAGACATGTGAAAATAATCTTTCCTGGACGGAGAATTGGCTGACATCCCTGGCCAGCTGGTTAGCTGCATCTTTTTTATTTCAGTGTACCAAGGAAGACACAAGCACTCATGGAACGGCTGTTTCTGGTTGGGATTAAAAAAAAAAAAAAAAAGTCAATAGTCCATTAGATTAGATTGGTGGAAGAACTTTCCTCTGAGCTCAGCTCTAATTCTGCACTTGGGCGATGTTTTGGTTGAAGAACATGCCTAGGTCTTTGAATTGTCTCCTTCCAAATTGGAGTGTCTGCTTCAGGGAAATATTGCTGCCAATCTACTGGGTCCCATCTCTAATGTGTTCACCCTGGGTCTCTCTCCTTTAACCAGTTTCTAAAGCTCTATCATTAAAACTCTTTAAGGAGGGAAATTCTTGCCTTTGTGTATTGGTTGAGCTGATGAATGGTCGCCTGTTATCTGCTCTGTCCATGACTGAGTTGGGCTGTCAGAGGGACAGAGCTGAAGTCAAAGGGACTTTATTTCAGGCTTCTCTACCTCCTCTGGGTTAGCCATGGAGTGGATTCTCATCCCATCTGCTCCTGAACAGAAACGTCCTGTTTAACAAGAAGGAGACTGGGAATTTTATCTGGTCCAGGCGTTTTCTTCTTGATTTCTCAATTTCCTTCCTCTGCAGCAATCCCGTGCTGGTCCCTCACCCCCAGCCATGGGTATGGGACATGGCCCTCCTTCCAATGACTTTCCAGCTGCTAAACAGAGAGAGGGAAACTAAAGTGTCATTGCTCACCCATGGTGAATTTGGACATCACCCCTATGTGCCCAGTTGCTGGAAGTCCAAGTCGGTACTGGCAGTTGAATGTCTTGGTTTGCAAGCGTTGAGGTACTACTTGGGAACTGTGGGCAAGCTTAAAATCCCGTGTGTGCTTCTAAAAAAGTGTCGGCTTTTCTCTGAAGAAGTCGGGTGTGAGTTACCCGACAGCAGGTCTCTGTGCTTGTAAAGTCTGACTTGGGTGCACTCATTAACACCAGGTGCGTGTGCGTGGCTGTTCGGACCAGTCTCAGTAAATGGTATATATTGGGTAACGCAGCTTAGGCATACCGGCAGCGTGGTGTTCTCCACCTCAGAAGTCACTGCAAGTAGGGAGTCAGTTGCCAAACCTTAAGCGGGATTGTTTTGCTGATTGTTCAATATCTACTAGGTGCTGAATTCCTGTCTGAGAGACATTATAGGATGCCAGAGTCTTCCCAGGAGCGCATTGCTTTGGCCGGTCAGAACTGGATGTCAGGACAGCTTTCAGGAAAACTAGTTAACCTCAATTGTGTCGCTGAGTAGGCGTGAGCCAGGCTGCAGGCTTTTGGAGCATCCTGGCAACCTGGTGGCCTATTCCGCTGGGAAGGACGAGCACCAAGAGCAGGACCCAGGAGAGGATGGGGTGGACAGGAGGTGGCCCACAGCACTACCGTTATCAGTGCACGGCGAACGGTCAGGGATTAGGACAGCAATTAATAATTCAAGAAGAAATTCCTGGACACACAGATGAGACAATACCAACTGAAAAAACCCCACCACCCCTGAAAATCATCTGTGTGCCTGGATTCATACCACTTACCATCGCCCATGCGGTGGTTTGGTGGTCTGATGCACCGCTGTCCGTGCTGGCTTAGGTGAGACTTACTTTTCTGGTCTCGTTCACGTTCCTCATCAGAAGCATGTCAGAGGGGCATTGAACCGTCCCGTAGATTTTTGGCCTGGCTGACTGTAATAACTCTGAACTTTGTATTTTATGTATGGTATACTTAAATGGTTTTGAAAGCATTAGGGAAGGACGAAGGGAGTGTACACTGTGCAGCTTGGTCAAGGAAGCCCTGGTGAGTGATTCCCCCATGACTCTGCAGGTGGTAAGACTGGTCGCTGACCCCAGCTTGATGTCTCACGATCCTGCTCGTCCCTGACTCAGCTGGTGCTAAAAGTGAGTTTTCTTGCCTCTTCTTGCCTCATTTATCTTTTTTTTTTCTTTTGGGGTTGGGGGGACACACGTCTCTACTTCCAATGCTTTCCCCATTGCGAGGATCGTTGGGCGTGCGGCTGCAAAGCACCCCTCTAACTTGGGACTGCTTTTGCATCCCTTCATGGCTTTGTTCTGCCTCGCAGAGACAAACATAAAGTTTATCCCTGCTTTCCCAGCCCTCCTCAGTTTAACCGCCTTCCTGTATCCTGGAGTCATCAGTACCTCTTCGCCGCATCAGTGCAGCAAAGCTCAAATGGTCCTTGTCTCCCAGCAGCACTTTCATACTTGTTTCCCAATTACAGCCCTCTCGGGTATGAGGGGGACTGGCGTCCGTGAGAGAGTACATCTTATTTTTGGACTCCCGTCTACAATGTGCCTTAATTGCACCCAGCAGCACTGTCTGCCGTTGTAACGGGGCACTGGGGCCTGTAACGCGTCGTCCGCTGCGGGCTGGTAGGAGAATACGAGATCCTCATCCCAGACCTGGGCAGGCAGAGGTACAGGGAGATGTGCAACTTGGCAGAAAGCCCACGAAAGGGAGGAAAAACCAAGCGTGGACCTCTCGATGAAATCTCCAGCTGGTGGCTGAACTCCAGGACTGTTTTTTCCCCGCAGAGGCAGCCTTAGTTAGTTGGTCTCCAGGTGCTGCCACAATATGAATATTCAGTGCCAATAAAATATGCACAATACCGTAAGCCTCGCCAGGGTGAGGATCTCGAGGGCTTGATGAACTTTGTAACAGCGTTACTCAGTTGTAGGGGCACGACTGATCCAGCAATTGATTTCTCAGTTCAGGCTTCACCTTCTTTTGAGCAGAGTTCATCCCTGTTTGCTTTTCATAATAGCGTTATTACACCTCGCTGGCAGCGGGACAAGGGAGGAGCGACCGTGCAGCTTTTCATTCCTCGTGTACTCCTGTGCAATAATCAACGGTGGTGAACGCCAGTCCGTCAGGCTTGAATTTTGCATATCTGATATGTTATCAGCTGGCTGTCGTGGTATTAGCACTAATGTAAAAGACTGCTGTTTTAACTCAGAATTTCCACCAGCTGCAGAACAAAGGCCACAAGAGTTTCAATATTAAAGAAAAAAAGCGAAGGGGGGGGGAGAAAAAAGCAAAGCTATGCTGCAGTAGCAAGGATACAAAAAAATGCATCTGTAAACTTTTTCTTTCCTCCTGATCTACTTTCTGTATGAGTCACGAGCCAAGCTCTAAAATGGCCTCCAAACATGCATGCATAATTTTGCACATCCAAGTGTCTGCATATGCAGTGCTCTTAAATATCCCCGAGGTGTTGGCTTTGCCGCTGGGGCGAAGGAGTTGATCCCTGGAAGGGACCTGACTTGCGTTAGCATCCCTTCCCCGATGGCCTTAGCCCAGCCTTCGGTGCGCGCTGGTCAACCACCAGCATCCCTGCAACCTGCTCTTCTCCACAGGTCTATGCTGGGCTAGGTAGCTTGGAGAACGTCGGTCTTTTGGGGTCTTTTGGGTTTTGTTTTTTTTTTTTTT
>VYXH01005799.1:1947508-1972580 GCA_013397275.1 Burhinus bistriatus | reverse complement strand
TTATTTATATTAAATATAGTATAACATATATATTTGAATTTATTTATTATTTATAGATAACCTTTCATTTGAGACTATTAATTATTGGGTGAGTGTGCACCACCCTGCAGGACTCACGGTTGGGTATTCTCTCTCAGTCGGTGAGAGCCCGGAGGATCTTCGTAGTGGGTGAAAGTCATCCCAGGCCTAGGTTTAAAAAAAGAAAGGGGGCGGGGGGGGGCGGTGGGAAGCAAAAGAAAAGCAGGCCTCCCAAAAGCTGTGGTGGAACCCGGTATTAGCAAATGCTTCTAGGAAGTTTGACTGAGAGCCATATGGCAATGTGGGGAGTATTATCCGTCGCTCCAAAAGTTGGTCTCTGAATCAGCCTATTGACTTCAGCAGCACTTAATCATGTGTTGCAGTTCTCCTTTGAAAAGGCTTGCATTCCTGAATCATGTCCTCCGACTCTAACCACTAGACGGTACTTTGTTTTGTGGTAGCAGGCAAGTCCAGTCATAGTTCTGTGACTAAGTTTGCAAGTTTTCACTGCATCACTAGCGAAGTATGCTAATGAATATTCCCCCTCTTATCAAAATCCAAACATTTGCCGCTGTCCTTGAATTTTAGGGTGAAACCGAGTGTCTTCCTGGCACGCGGTTGGTGGGGTGCTGCAGGATACGCGGTGGTTTCTTGTGTTCATCTGCAGAGCGTTGTGGATGCTGTGATGGAAATAAGCAGGGGTGAAACCAGTGATCTTAAAATACTCTCCTGAATTCTGCTTTCAAAAGCCCTGAGTGTTGGCGGTGATTGAACCCATATATTAAAACCAAGAACCAGTCATGCGGGTCCAAATTTGGGTTGTATTTGGATGCTGAAGGACATCCTGGAGCATCACGCGTGGCTCTGCTGTGTCAGGGATGGTCCGGACTCTGTGTTTGGTGAAAGAAATGGTGGGTTTGTGCATCTTTTTGGGATGTGCTGGTTCGTGTCCATTGCATCCCCAAGTCCCCCCTGCTATCCCAGAGGTAGAGTTGCCAGGTACCACCCGTGGGTTGCAAGGAGACAGGGCGCGGGTGCCGGAGGGTCCCGGTGGGCTCCGTTCCTGACTCCCACAGCATTGGAAATGCAGGGGACGACGTGCGCTTCCCTCCCTGCGGAGGGAGTTCCCAGGGATTTCTGCTCCAGTCTGTCCATTATTAAAAGGAAACTCCGGGCAACCCCCGTGCCGCTACCTGGTTTGGCACAGAGAGGGGGAAAAATCCTGTCCCACCTCGTTCCTGGGGAAGGGGGTCGCGTGGGCTCCGCGTTCATCCGTAAGAGTCATTATATTTCAGCAGAATTTTTTGTCTCACCTTTCCATGTTTTTACAGCTAAAGCAGTTTTTACTTCCCAACTTTCAACATCTGGAATTCGGTTTCAGTTTATTAAAAAAAAAAAAAAAAAATAAAAAATTCAAAATCCGCAGTCTGGATGAAACACCAATGCCTTTGTATTTGCCCACAATTTTTAGCTTTAATTTCATATCCTTGGCAAATGCCAGAAATCCCAAGTAGTTGCATGTTCAGTAGCTGCTGTTTTCTGCTGTGTCTTAGTCTTAACCAGGGTGGGGTGGTTTTTTTCTTATTTTTCCTGTTAGACACTTTTCTAATTGGGGATAATACCAAAATGATTAATCAAATTAAGCATGAGAGCGAAGTGGCTGATGCACAAAGCTGTGTATAGCTGCCGTCTTCTGCAGCGAGGTTGTCTGCTGTAGCCGAAGTTGCTTAATGGGCCTCTTAGGCTCTTTTTTTTTTTTTTTTCCCCCCTTTTTTTTTTAATAAGGTAGTGTGTAGATCCCATTGACTTCAATTGTTGATTGGGATGCTTGACAGCCGGGAAATTAAGCCCCTTCTTTGTGACCGAGTTGAAGCCAGATTTTCAAGGATTTTCAAATGCTTAGCACCCATAATTGGTGTTAGGGTTTGGTGGGTTTTTTTCCTTCTTTTTTTCTTTTTTTTTTTTCTTTTTTTGGGGGAGAGGAAATTTCAGTTATCTTTTGGACATCTAAATAAGGGTCAGAGATTATGGTACTTGCAGCGACTGATGTTACTGGGATATGACAAGGTTATTTACAAGAACCTGGCACCTAATGAGCTAGTTAGTCTTCTGTCTAAATAAAGAGTTTCGTTCTTCTGCATTTCTGCTTTGTTGGCAAACGCTGAGTATTTCTGCAAATTTTGATCTTAGAGGAGAAACTTCCTTGCTTCTGCCTCATTTTTCTGTGTTTTCTGTAGTGACTTGGGGGAGTGGGGGGGGTTGCAAAACGAGTTGAGTAAATTAGACAACTGTTGGAAAAAAAGGGGGACATGCAAAATCAAGTGTTCTACTTGCGTAATCTGTTTAACACCAGCGAGCCATGGAGCCTTGTGGGACACGGGAATAAAAGGAACATCTGTGCAGGCCACATGGCATGCTCCGGAGGAGCCCTCTGTCCCAAGCAGCTCTGCTCTATTTGCAAATAAAAGCTCCAACCAACATCAAAAAGTTGAGGTGGATCCCAGCTGAAAGGGGGGAACAAATGTTACCTCTCGGTGCAGTGCAGTTCCCCCTGCGAGCAGCCTTCGTGGTCTTTTTAATGATGCTTTGGGCATGTGTTTCTAATGGCAATTTATTTAAAGGAAAAAAAAAAAGGGGAAAAAAAAAAAACAAACAGGTTTTTTGGGTATAATTGGAAAAATCATACTGGTATTAAAAGATTGAAAGAAAAAATTTTGGGGATATAATTGGAAAAATTATATCTGTATTGAAAGATTTTAGGAAATTGCTGAGTGTCTCAAGCTGCAATCAAATACAGGTATATGAGGTAGAAATAAGAATAGGGTTTTTTGGGTGGGGATGGGGTTGATTGGTTGGTTTTTGTTGATTGTTGTGGGGTTTTTTTTGTTTGTTTGTTTGTTTTTTTTTTCTTTTTAGCCTGGATGTGGACATCCTGAGATCCCAAGGCTTTCCAGGCTGATCCTGCTCCTCTTCTTTTGCTGCGGGTGGTGGGTGGTGAACAGCTCCATGGTTAGGCAGGGCCCTGGGGGGCTGCAGCTGCTCCGGCCCCGCTCCCCCAGGACACTCGCTGGAGGGGAGGGTAAACAAGGCAGCAGTACATCTTATTTCCACTTCCAACCTGTTAGAGTGCAGTAATTCTTGCAAGGACGCATCTAGTTTGGGGCTTTGCGTTTTGTAGACAGGCTGTATTGTCTTTAACAGAGTCATGTATCAGCAAGCTGGGTAGTCTGTATCAAGAAGGCACGTATTTTTTTTGACATGTAAATAGAAAGGATGGTGTTTCATCTTTATTCCAATGTACCCAGGGTGGCAATAACGCTTTTTAAAACCCTGTGAAACAGATTGTATATGGCAAAATTAATGTCTCGACTCTCCAAGTATTTTCTCTAAAATATTTGAATTTTTGCGTTTATTATGCTTCTTGTTTAAAATAGCGAACGATATCAGCGGTGCCTTCAAAGCTTAATTGGTGGAACACAGATTTATTCTAATTTAAAACAGACACTTAAAAAAAACAGTTTTGTATATATGTATACATGGGCACAACTTTTCATGCAGTTGTCTGTTTTGGAGCGCTCTCTTAGGCACTGATGTACAAGTTGAACTTGTTTTCTTTTGTGCAACATGGCTTTCAGAAATCAGTAGTTAAAACAGAATTGTGGAGTTTGATTGCACCCACTAAACAGCCTAGTGCAAGTGGTACATAAGGCAACTGAAGTTCTGCCTTTGATCAG
The DNA here is from genome assembly GCA_013397275.1 of Burhinus bistriatus. Classification (NCBI taxonomy): domain Eukaryota; kingdom Metazoa; phylum Chordata; class Aves; order Charadriiformes; family Burhinidae; genus Burhinus; species Burhinus bistriatus. The sequence goes on along the minus strand of VYXH01005799.1, from coordinate 1,968,828 downwards.
GCTTTGAAATGTGTTGTGCCAAATATCATAGAAACATAGAATGGTTTAGGTTGGACGGGACCTTAAAGCTCATCTAGTTCCAACCCCCCTGCCATGGGCAGGGACACCTCCCACCAGACCAGGTTGCTCAAAGCCTCATCCAACCTGGCTTTGACCACCTCCAGGGATGGGGCATCCACAGCCCCAGGTGTATGTGTAGCTATGTATGTACGTATATGTATGTTGGTGAAAGCTGCTTTAATGAAAATCTGGCCAAATAACAAAATAACGTGTCCATCAGCAATTGCCACTGCAAGACGGTGACGGAGGAGCAGCAATAGAACCGCAGCTGTGTGCTCATCCATGTCACCCACCCCAGGCAGGGCATGGGTATCTGGAGATGCTTTGAGCCGTTTTCCTCTTTCTCGGTCACATTTGTCGCTTGTCGTTATTCCCTCAGCCACTCCGTTTTGTCCCGCTCCCTGCCCTCATTTCGTAAGTACTTTTCCTCTGCCACCCATTTTCTCCTCAAAACTGGGCACTGTTAAGATGCCGCATCTGGTGGCAGCGGGGTGTTTTGCAGCTCGCTGCGATGGCTTGGGGGAGGTGTCACTGCACCGACGAGGGTCGGGCGCAGGTACCCCATGCCAGATCCGTGCAGCAATCCCTGACTCGCTCCGGTGGAGCACGGGAATTTCAGATACTTTCTTGTTTTGCAGCTGCCTGCCTTTTTTCCACACCTCTTCTCACTCCCCTGAACACGCAGTCACGTATCTGCCACCCGTCGGCTTTGTCCTGCCCGTTGCAGAGAGCTCACTCGTGCCCTGGCAGCCCTTCGTGCGGGGTGGCATTTCCAGCCTGTGCCACCCAAGCCCTGCTGGATGTGGTGCACGGGGCGGTTCCTTAGGTCACAGCGTCAACTCTTGACAACTCTTTTAATTGCATCAAGTGCTACAGCCAGTTTTGCGGTTTGGTTTATGAAACGATGCTCTCGGTTGCTTCAGAAGCCCCGGGAGCAGCCGGACCCTGGGGTGGAGATGCGCAAAGAGGGCTGGAAGCATCAGGGAAAGGTGAGGGTTTTAGGGCTCACCTCGCGCTGACGAGATGAAGTCCATAGTGGTCCACCAGACCATCTGAGCTGTGCGCCTCTGCCTTTGAGATTTAAATAGTGAAATATTAAAACTTGACTTCCAAATCTGTTCAATATTACGAAGATTAATTTTTTTGTTGGGGGCAGATTAATAGGTTTCCTATTCTGATTAATACAGTGATAATAAAAACGTTGTGACTGCTGGAATTAATGAAGCCCAGATTCCTGTTTCAAGGTTTGATTGACTTTGTACTTCAGTTATGCTGAAGCTGCTGCATCTCATTGCCCCTTATTTAGCTGTAGCCTTCGGAGAGTCTGTATGGGAGCAAGGCAGCGCAGGAGAAGGTCTGTGTTGGAGGTTGCATCCAAGAATCCGTTGGGGGAGAGGTTTTGTCAAAGAATGGCCAAGAATTTTGCTCATGTTGCAGCGTTATTAGAGTTTCTCAGTCTTTAACCCAGCAGGCTATTTTTATGAAAGTTGTAGAAGAGGAGTGTCCAACTCAAAACGTGTGGGCGCATCATTAAAAGCTTCAATTTGTCAATGCCAGATCGAACTCAAGTGCGTGGGTAGATCATTAAAGGCTTCAGTTTATCAGAACTGATCTATTAGCTGTTCCTCTCCCTCCTCCACCCTTCCCTGCAGCACTACCTGTGGTTTCCCCAGGCTCTCTGGTGTTGAGGTCCATGGAAGTGCTGCCTCCGTGCCCCCGGGCCATGCTGGGCTCTCTCCTGGCTTGGCTCAGCCTGGAGCTGGTGGTGCGTCAGCGAGCCAGCTGGCTGTTGGAGACGGCTGATCAAATGGTTTTGGAGGCCTTCAGTGGTGCAAGCCTCAGACTTAATGCGGTGAGAATTCATGTCTTTGGGAGCTCTCTGCTCCGCTTAATCCCAAGGGATTTGAAAGATGCAGGTGGGGCTGGGCACAGAAAGTACGTGGTGATCTTGTAAGCCTTGTTCCCTTGGGAAACCTAGCTGAAGAAATGTTTTGTGGAATGTTTTGGTGAGGTCAGTTTTTGATGGCATTGTCAGAGTTCCGGCCAGGCTGGGATGGGATGTCTCTACCTCCGCCCAACACTGTTTCTCGTTCCTTGCGTAGATGCTCTCCCAACTTTCAAATCTGCTTGTTGGCACAAAGATGCTTCCTCATGCTTGATGAGGGGTGTGAACAAGAGCGATCCGGAGGTGAGGACAGTGCTTCTGTACACCGTAGCCCTTTTCTGTTGCAGACCAAATACATTATTTAGGCAAGTCATTTTGCCTCAGAAGTCTCAAAAGAACATGAAATCTTTTGAGCAAGCATTAGCCAAAATGAGCCTCAATTCCTCATCTTCTAATTGAGGCTGGTGATACTTTCCTGCTCTACAGATGTATCGTGGATAAAGATTACTAAGCAGTTGAATACTGTGGTGCAGCAGGTCAGCTGGAGAAATCTTGCCCCAACATGTGTAGATGCCGCTTTCTGCTCGGCTACGTACCCATCTGCGTATCTGTCATCTAGCACAGCAATAAAGCGAGCCTCGCATGTGTGTTTCTGACACTGCTCAGTTGCTTCTCTCAAGCGCTCTGGTCCTCATGAATAAAAGACCACTGCTGCGAGATGCAGGTCACTTTTGGTTTGCAGGTATTTCAGAGTCTCTGAGAAAGAAGTCAGGTTTAGCATAAATGCTGTTTAAAAAGCCCTTTTGGATCTATTTTTATTGTGTAGCACAGTTTTCTAATAGGGTCACATAATCCCTATATTTAGATTTCTGAACTCTTGTGATGATCTTTGAGCCGTTGCATTGCATTCAGCGAAGAATGGGATAAAGCCCCAGGGCCAGAGAAGTACCTGGGTTTGGTCTTATGAAATTTCATGCAGTTGTTGCTAAGACAGAAGCTTCCAGATGTTCCTCAGGAAGGCTGCAGTGGGCTGCCAAGTTAATTAACTGCACGAGGTTAATTTGGAGACGGCAGTTCTTGCCACTGCCAAAGCGCTGGTAGATGTGGAAAGGCTGGGAGCAGCCACCGCCTTGGGGATGCTACGGGGGAGAGGATTGGGGAATGAAGAGGTCAGAAGCACCACATGTGATTTTTGCTTTCAGATGTTTTTCCTACCCTGGTCCCCCTGGGCCGTTTTCATGTGTGGCAAAGTTTGTTTTCTCCTCTGGGGTTTGTTGCTGCAGGTCCCTGTTGCGCAGTGGTCCAGGGAACAAAGTGGTCCCGGGTGTTGGTGGATTCGTTAGGGCAGCGAGTGCCCTTCCCCAGTTTGGGCAGGCACTGGACCTGCCCTTCAACTCCCATGTGGTTTCACGGGTGCGATGCAGAGCAGCCCCAGGAACACCTCCGTTCGTGTTTCTGAATATGAGTTTTTACTCAGTGTGGATACTTTGCCAGTGAAGAAATTATACATCTGATCTTAAAATATCCTTATTAGTAAAATGGATGTTTCGTTTATACAGCGAGCAGCTTCCTCTGAGCTAAGCTTAAACGCAATCTGTGTTACTAATAGCTGGGGAAAAAACCGTACTAATTGGTATTTCTTAACTGATGTTTGCAAATTTTGCCTTTTCACCCTGAACATCAAATAGTTTTTATATGTGTTTTTCCTTATCTCGGAGGAAAGATTATTACTAACAAGAGATTCTACATTTTGTTAAGGTTTTATCAGGATGCAGTGAGTGAAGGCAGAGAGTAAATATTTCAGAAATTCAGAGACTGTTATATTTTGATAATGCAAAGTAGATTAAAGTATCTGGATTTTGTGCACAGTGCAGTGTTTTTGAGCAGAATATGGATTTGGATGGTGACACATTTTGGTATTTAGAAGGAACATCAGCTTGCCTGTCGGAGGAGCGTGTTGCAAACGTGAAATAAGTGTGTCTTTAAAAACCTTTCTTAATATTGTAAGTTTCATTTTTATTTAAAGCCAAATAAAGTCTGCTGTGTGATAATGTAGAAATACTGCTGTAATGCTCCCCTCAACACCAACATTTATAACCACCTTTTATTTTCAAAGGAAAACGGTAGGCTTTGATATGATTCTGAGTGAAGTTTTAAAACATGTTTTTGTCTTTCAGTCTCCTGAGAACATTTTTTCTGAGTGACTCCGGCTTCCAGACACATTTGCCATGATAAGGGTTTCGATCCTTTCCCATATTTGCCCTGAGTCATGAGTGGATATGTGTGATGCCTGCAAGTAAAACTGGTGAGTCGTCAAACCTGAGTTTGCAGTAACTCTCACTTTTTTTTTTTTTTTTTTCCTTCCAATCTCTTTTTGCCCTCACCCTTTTCTCTCCTTTTTAATATGGTGGGGTTTGGGGTTTCTTTTTTGTTGTCTGTGCTTAAAAGCAAGTCACCAGTATTCTTAAAAAAACAAAACAAAACAAAACAAAAAACCAAAAAACCCCCTTCATTGTCATGAAATAGCAGTGATACCATATATTATCAATACAGAAAATATCCTCCTTCCCTTCCTTTCTTCTCTTCATCCCCTCAGATCCTACGAGCTATGAGGTCTTTGGTGGTGGAACTGGAGTTCAGTGATGCAGGCGAAGCTCCTGCCCTGAACTGAAGCCTTGCGGATAGACAGGGTCTAAACACGCTTCTGTGGGCAATTCGTGTCGTGATTAAATATGAATACGGAGAGGTCTCCTCTCCATCATGTGTCACATGAGGGACTCTCAAAGGAGCCATTGCCAACAAATAATTAGCTCCACCGTTTGCTGCGCTTGCATCCCAGTGACAAAATGGTGTCACTGGTACACAGGAGAGCTGTCTGGTCGCGGGCGCTCGCCCGGTTCAGCGTGGCACCGGTGCTGCGATGCCCAGCCTGGAGGAACGCAGGGACAGAGCATTTAATAGCCAATTTTGGCCAGGGTGCGCTTGGTCAAGCTTGGGAGGGTGGTGTGGGCAACTCCTTCTCTGTTAATTGGCGGTTGCCATTTCCTCGTGGCGTTTGCCAGTCGAGAAGCCTGTTGGTCCCTTTGGTGCCAAACGAGTGGTGATTGTGCTTTTCCTGGCTCTCCCCGTCCCCCGGCAGCCTGGCACGGGGAGCCTGCTCCTGATTGCCTCTCTTAATAATTGGGGCAATAGTTCTGCATTAATCAGAGGACTGAGGTTGGGAAAACAAGAATCATCTGATTTTACAGGAGAACTGGACGGTCTATGTAGGAAATCTTTCGAAACTATGCAATCTGCATGATTAAATTGTGCAGGATATGGGAGCACAAGTTGTTTTTTAAAATAAATTCAGGTTTCTATTACATTTTTAATATCCCTCTGTGTGTTAGAAAGTGCACTTCAATTCAAAGATTATAAAACCCAAGAAATTCACACATCAGTGAATTGTGATTTTTTTTTTTTTTCCTTTTTTTAAAGTTTCCATTTTTTCTTTTTTTCCAGAGGTAGCATAATTACCATGTCATTTAGCACAGATTATAATAGCTGTTCAGTTTTTACCGACTGGTGTAGTAAACAGTTGAATAAACCCATATGGCAGCTCAAAGTGTGCGTGCAGGAGAGGGATTCTTACCATTTCCTTCATGTCTGCATTACCAACCTCACTGATGTGACTGAGATCCCCAAACAGGGAGCAACTCCAGACTTCTCCAGTGACGCAAAAATTTCTCACTGCTCTCTCGCGTATGAATTAATTGATTTTAATCACGGTGGTTAGCTAATTAATTATTTCTTTGTGCCTATGAAGTATGCATGGAAAACTTGGGGTTATGTGCAAGGTGCATGCCTCTACTTAAAGCAGTCTGTGCATTTGCTTAATACTGCTTTAATAATTGTAAATAATGCCTGGAGTCCCAATCTTACTGTCCAAGTCACTATTAAAGATCGAGGCTCTTCTAAGGCTGGCACAGGTTAAGTGTGACATCGCCGGGTACTGTGATAGCCCTGTGGCACTGCCTGTAACGAGAGCGTGTCTCTGGTCTCAGCGGTGGCAAATGGAAGGACCGGGGTGTTTTGAAGCATCCTCTTGAAATACCAGGTTGAGTTACGGAGGTAGGGAGCTGTGGCCAGCCGGCATCTGGAGTAAAGACAAAGTTTTTGAGTGGCGTGCCCTCTGGATAGCTTCAATATTAAAAAGTAAAAGCAGTGAAAAGAAGGATTGTTAAATCTCTCCAAATGCTGGCTCGAACAAAGAAAAAGACTTGTGCTATTCCTCCTAAAATTCACTTACTTCCAGTTATCTTAAAATTTTCATGTCACATAATAGCTTTAAAATACCTTCTGAATGCATTAGACTCTCTAGGTGCTTAGAAAATATTGTGAAATAATAATACGAAATGACCAAGCATTGAGCAGTCCCGCTGGAAAGGAGCAGTTGGCCAAAACTGGTGCTTGTGTTCATCTTAACCCTGATGTATGACCAGCCCTCCACCATAATTCTATCAAGAGATGGTAAGTTGCCTAGCAATGTGCTGACTGCAGAGGGTACGTGTTGAGCTAATTCAGTTTTTGTTCTCCTTTTCCTTGAGAGTTCAGCTTAAAGGAGTGATCCTTTCTCCGGCTGCAGCAAGAGCCACTTCTCGGCGGTCTCTCTTGTTCCCCACTCGAGTGTCCCCGATGATGGCAGGAATTCATTCACCGCTGTGCGCGTTTTAGAAGTTTCCAGCTTATTGAGTAACCAAATGTGGTTTCTGCTGATTGTGTTGACTGAATGCGTAGGACCTTTTGAAGAGGCAAGGGTTTTATTTAAAGCAGAGCGTTTAGTTGTATACCATTTTATGGCAGGCAAAGGTCATCTAGGGTAAGCAGCCAGAACAGTGAATTGCCTCGTTGCAGCACCTAGGAAAATGAGACAGATAGATACGGTAAAAGGTTTTAACAAATTGCTCATCGTTATAAATTTTTGAAGTCGGGGAACTGGCGCTGTGTACGTTTTTTAAATTGGAGATAACCATGCTTGTACGATAAATTGAGTTAAGAACAGAACAAATCAAAATAATGGGGTGATACTAAAAACCTGGTGGTGCGGCGAGTTGCCGGCGCAGCGTGCTGCCGGCGGGGCTCGGCGCTGCGCACACCGAGCTATCGCAAGGTTAGAGACCTGCCGAGTCCCTGCGCAGCCGGAGGCACTTCCACCAGGCTTGGTGGTGACCTTTTCTTGCAGGGGTGCCCCGCTCCTGCTGCAGTCCTCTCCTCTGGTAGATGGGCTCCTGGTTCCACAGAGGGCTTTATCCGCCCGTGGTGCTTCTTGTGATAGCCGGGGAGCAAAAGCAGAAGGGGTTTTTTCCACAGCAGTGGAGCAGGAGTGGGTTCCCCCAGGTCAGTGGGTTGTGCTAACCCAGACGTGGGACGAGGGGAGTGGGACAGAGCTCCAGAAGCTGAGCCCCGGCGTTCCCCGGCAGAGCTGCACGGTGGGAGAGGTGGCAGCAACCCGGAGACGGCACTTCTGTCCCCCCAGCATCTCTCTTGCTCCTGTAAAACATCAGCGGCTACAGAAAGACTTTTGTTTTTTCTGAAACTTTCCTGGCCGTGGAACTTTCTCTGTGGCGGGGAGGAGGAGAGGAGAAGTAATTTTAACAATTTAATATACTACATAATATGTTTTATAAGCTGGTGTGGATGCTCCTAAGTATTTTGGTCTTTTTTCATAACACAATGAACCTAATATTGGTAAAAATACAGATCTTAGCTGCCACCATAAAGAGCGGCTAGATTTAATAAACAGTTATGAATGTTGGCAGCTGCCTATCAGATTGTATAACATCGGCTATAGCACATGAAGACAGTGTCAACTTACATTTTATCTCAGAAGTATTTTCAAAGCATTTATTTTGCTTTCTCTTGAGTCCTTAACCTAATTCAAGTTATATAATTGGCGGAATATTTTTCCACACCGCTAATTGGCTGGGTGCCAGCGTGGAAACCATTGTCTGACTTGATGATGATCAGGAATTAACATGACATTTGCGTGGTGGTAATGGAATACATTAGTAATGTAATTCATGACTGTAAGAAAGAGACCATCATCTCCCACCTCTGATCAGCAGGAGGGGCTGGGAGGATGATGAAATGCTCCCAGCAGGCACCTCACAGCAGTGGCTGGCCAATCTCGATGTCAAATTTAGTTTTAAATTCTTCAGACAAAGCTGTAATGCTTACCAATTAATTACTACAAATGTCAATTAAAAATCTACCAAATAATATAGTAAGATTAAATTTCAATTAAAAAAATTACATTTAACAAGGAAGATACAACATTATTTTAATGAATTCTGCTGAAGGTGACAGTTTATCTAGATATATTTGTACCGTGTAGGTGGATCTAAATTCATTGGATGATGTTAACCATGTTACTCTGTGTGCATATTAGTTTTGAAAATTACTTCCACTTTGGCTATGTCCTGGAGGAGACGGGGCATCAAGGGGCATTCCTTGTCACCAGGAGGAAGGGGAATTTCACACCTTCTAAGTACAAAAATCTTCTCACACCTAAAACGAGGGCTTTATTGTAGACTCTTATCCTGGCCGAATTAGCACTATTTTTTCATTGCTTGATATTTATGAAACCAAATACAGAATTTTTGTTGCGGTAGTAGAACGAGCCCTGACGTTGCTATGAACGTAATGATTGCTTGGAACAGTTTTTCAAGTAATCGGTTCTATCATACAAATAATACCCATTATTCCGACAAATCACTTAACAGGAGGAGATTTTGCTGTGTGAAAGTGGTGAACGGTAAGTCCTGAGCAGAGCTTTTATCTGCAAGGTTTCACCCTGGCTTGGTCGAGTTTTTGAGTGCGTGCTTAAATTTAATCCCCTAGTTGATGCTTTCTACGGATGCTTAAAGATATATTTTTGAACTAGGAGTGGCACAGCGGAGATACCACGTAGCGTCATGAAGTTGTGAGTTTGTGTGGATCGCAAGTGTATGTACGACAGTCTTGTAAAACACCGGCACCTCGCGGGCTGCGGGGCGTTAACGGTCAGTTAGGAGAGACTTAAGTGAAAAGTAAAATTACTGCAAAGAAAATGGGGTTTGTTCTCTCTCAAACCAGGACACTGTGCGAAGTGGGTTTTACAGCTGGAGTTTTGTATTGCAGTAACTGTGTTTTTATTGAACAGGGCAGTTCTTACGCTGCTGGCGATGGAGATGCTGGTGCTTTGGGAAGGCGTGAGAGCCTGCGCTCGCTGGCGTGGCGCAGGGGCAGAGCTGGGGTGTGCAAGCGGCTATCCGCCTGGTATTAAAGCATTTGTGAGCCAAGGCCTCTAAATATGAGCTGAAGAATACTTTCTCAGCCTTCTTGAATTTTTTTCCGTGAGCTTTTATTATGTTTTCACACTATCACATCTGAACTAGGTAAGAGGGAAGACATAATTGAAGAAATGGATTTTATGTGTCAAGCCAGCACTGAGAAAAGTCCCTTTCAGGGACCAAAGGCTCCTTTTCCTTGGCACTGCTGTGTCTGGACCCATTGAATTTCAGCAGGTTTTAACTTATAAAATATAAAAAAAATACAACGTGCACACAGAAAATCAGGAAAGCCAAACGACTACTCATGGCAGGTTAAAGTAGTGATATGCTCTTCAGTAGACAGGCTTTGCTGGTCCCTTGGTTGCTGTTCAGGCTTTGCCCATCGGTGGGTGAATGCAATGAGCATGATCTGTCTCACTGCTACTGTTCAGATACCTTTGGGTATTGGTAACAGCTTTACAGGATCATTCCTGCTTCGTGCTATTATCTGATAAAGCTGTCATCAAAAAAAAAAAAAAAAAACTCAACAAAAAAGGCAGGAGATGCCTTTTTTTTTCTGTAAGGGCATCAGGAAATGGATGCTGTGGAAGTGTAAGAGCAGCTGAAACATTTTTCTCGCCAGTTCTCACAGACAGCAAGGTGATGGAGAGAAAGGTAGAGCAAGGCAGACTCATTTCCTCACCAGCAGCCAGAAAGCTTTAAACAAGGGGGCAGGGAGGGAAGAGTGGAAGCACATAACATCTTCCTGCCAGGAGATAATGGTGTGAGGAGGTTGCGGGTTCGGGGCGCCCACTGGCCAGACAATTAGGTGGCAGCTGGAGCTACTGCTCTTAAAAACCTGTCTTCGCAGGGGCTTTCAGGTCTGCACAGGACCAGTCATTTTCTGATTCGAGCCCTGGAATGAAGCTCTTGCTCTGGTTGTTGCTTGAGGAGTGGTATATGTGGTACGGCAGGAGCCGAGCACCTTCTGTATCCTAAGTTCTTCTGTGTTGGGGTGTCCCGTGTGGGGTGTGTGCCCATCCCAAGCACTCGTGGTGTCCGGTCTCCTTGTTGGGGTGTCCCACGTGAAGCTTGTGCGCATCCCGGGCGCTCAAGCTGGTGTCCAGTCTCCTCCTGAGTTCTTACAGGTGAAGATATCTGCCTTGGGTGGGGGAATGCTGTTCTCTTTTTGTAAGAGTTGGCCAAACATTTTGAAGGAAGAGTGTCTTTGACTTCGGGGGAAATATTTATATCTCTTTGGGTTGTGTTTTTTTTTTTTTCCGTAGTGTAGGGTTATGTCAGCTATATAACATTGGGGGAACACTGAGCTGGGGGGGGGAACTTCNGTTTTGGGTTGTGTTTTTTTTTTTTTTCCGTAGTGTAGGGTTATGTCAGCTATATAACATTGGGGGAACACTGAGCTGGGGGAGGAAACTTCAATAAGCTGTCCTCGTATTGCGAGTTTATTCCCAGCTTTCATCCATTGATTTACATCCCATCTGAAGTAAAAATACCCAGACTTCAGCAGTTTGTTTACCTTTGCTTATATCACTCTGGGGCGACCCGAGGAGATGTAAAAACTGTTCTCACTCTGACATTTGCATGAGCCGCGAGGTAGGGTGAGAGGAGACAGACGCTGCGCAAAGCGAAAAGGCAACAGGGTTTATTAAGTCTTCGTCGTACCATGGTTTATAATATTTAGACAAAAGCAAACATCTCCAGGGAGGGCTTATGAAATGAGAGACTGGCGAAAGCTCTCCGAGCTGACGGCAGATCCTGGCCTCTTCAGGCGGTGGTGGGCTGCTGGCTGTGGGGAGGGGGCTGCGTACAGGGGGGTCCTGAAGAGCTGCTTCGGGAGGAGGACGTGGACTTAAAGTACTTGCGTAGAACAAAGTCATTATATTGTCATCGTGGTAATGCTCCTGGGGGAAATAGCCTGAAATACTCTTTGTCTTCATTAATACTCCTTCCCAGCAGAGCCTTAAGAGATCATTCTCACTTTCGGATATACAAGGAAACCGAATACAGGGTTGTTTGTCGCGAAAATCCCATTTATATACAGCGGCTGTAAAATCCCAGATGCTGAGCGTAGAGGGAGGCTGCTCTGTCATCAGCCCGTCGAGGGGAGAGTTGACTGTAAAACCGAACTGTAACTCCCTCTTGACAGGGGTGCGGTGGTTGTGTCTTCAAACAACTTCAAGAGTCTGCCGTGCCAAGCCTTTATGGATTTTGTTCTCACAAGCTAGGTGACGGATAAGTCTGAGCAAGGAAATATAGTTAGATAGTTAGATAGATAGATAGATAGATATGAAAGGAAGACCTTTGCTCTAGCAAAATATCCATCATTGCTTTTTACAGCGTGGTTCAGGACTGTAGTGCAGAGCATCTAAAGTATTTGGGGCCTTTTGTTGAGAAGGAGGTGCCGCAGGACTGGGGCTGCTCTTGACGTCTCGCGAGCATTCGGTATGCCCTTGGCTTTGGGGCAGCAGGATGTGACCGTCACAGAAAGGCAAACGGCGTTTGGGGGCTTGCTGCTTGTTGTTTTCAGCAGAGCTCTACTGGAACCAATAAAAGTTGCTGCCACCGCTGCTCAGAGCAGAAGTGACTACAGCTGAACAAGAGAGAGAGAAAATTATCAATTAAAAAAGCCAACGCCAAGCCCATTATTTTACTCCTGAAAAAACATCTTGCTTCCCAGTCTTTTCTTTTCCCACATGGAGCGAATCTTTGAGATATTAATGTTCCGCTGTCATGTTTGTTTAACATACTTTTTTGACAATGCCTTTTTAGGGTCAAAGCCTGAAGTTTTTCTCCATGTGTTTCAGCTAGGCAAAACTCCCAGTGTCTCAACGGGGCCTCTTCTGAATTAAGTGAAGACTAGTTCTTCTCAACTTAATTGGGCATTTCGTCTGAATAAACAGAGAAAAGGTCCAGGCTTTGTTTTGTTTTTTTTTTAAAAATACCATAAAGTGGTGTCCTGCTGAACAGCTAAGTTGCTCGGGGTGGGAGGGGAGCTGGCTCTCGCCTGCGAATTCGATGGGCAGAGCCCTCCATGGTGGCTCGGTGCTCACGTGGTGCCCTGGACCACCATGACCCCACGGTCCCCTGCCTTCCAGCCCAACCCTGCCTCATCCCTCGCTTTTCCCGGATCAATGCAAGCACTCGGGCATGGCTCGGAGATTTGGCCTTAACCTGGAATTTCCATGTTTTTGTGGGTTTAAGTCAAACCTTAATACTACTTCAGCATAATGTTTTTGTGGTTTAATGTTCTTACAGTTTTGTACAGTGTTTCTTTTAAATTCTGTCACTGAAGTGTATGAGAGTTGACAAGTGTAAATATGTAGTTAGACAATTTCAAAAGTGTATTATTTACTGATCGACCATAATGGCTCCAAAGGAGCCATTATACTCAATCATATCATGTCACTTTGTGGCACTTATTATGATGGTAATATGGATATGCATATTATTTTTTTTTTTAAAGCATGAGAAGCGTTATTGTGCATGTGTAAAAGCTGTTTTTAATTGTCAGTAATGCTCTGAGCTTTTTTTTAATATCAAGAATTCAAACCACCTATGGCTACCAGCCTGCAAATCGTGGTAGCGAAAATCCGTGTCTATAGGAAGAAGCCAGGCTTGATATTTACAGCAATGTGACTATGCATCTCCTTAATGAGGCTCTTTTGTAGCTTTATCAGATCCAAGGGCAACCTCGGACCCTAGAACCCAAACCTGAGAGCTTGGCAGGTAAAAGCTTTCCATTTTATCTCTGCAGCTTTCATCTGCTCCTGTAAGCACTTTCCCTGACTTCCTAATTGTGTTTGCGACATTAGCAAATGGCTGGTCTGAAAATACCGTGCAGTGCAAGTCATGTTAATTCAGCAATCTTTTTTTTTTTTTTTAAGGTGTCACAGAAGATGTCTTTTTGTAGCGCTGAGGTAGAGAAAGAAGGAGGGAAGGCAGAATGAGAACATTGAACCATGTAAAATAAAAGAAAGAGACAAGCAGGGAGCTAGGAGTGCTAAATATGCTTCAGCCTTTCGGTAGAGCTGGCTTCGGTAGAGCAGGAGGTAAGAGAGTGTAAGCAGTAGTTTGCTTGCTAGAAAATGTCATTTGTGGAGAAGATGGGAGGAGAGTTAGAGTTTTAATGACTAGAGGTAAGGAGCTAAGGTGCGAATCTGGCATGGGGTACGGCAAATCGATTGTGGAGCAATAATTAGAGAGAGGAGGAGGAATCAGAAGTGTTTCTTAACTTAGAAACAAGGATGTGACTGGCTGCTGGTTGTTGCTACTCAGAGGCAGGTAAAGAAGAAAGGAATCTGTTGGGCAAAGTCCTCACCGCAGAAGACACAACTATGGTGAAATCCAGTTTGTGGCTGTGGAAGAGAGGTGTGGAAGAGGAAAACCCAACGTTGGCAAAGAGCTCTCCGCCGTTGGGCAGGGCAGTGGTACCTCCGTGGGAGCTGCAGGGCTGCTCCGGGCGCTGGGACCTCCCCATGTGTGTCAGTGGGAGAGGTGCTCCCTGGCGTGGAGCTCGGGCAGGAGAAAGCAAGAAGGTCACGGCTGTTCCTGTCTTTATTTCAGTTGCAGAGTGTCAAAGCAGATGACTGCTTTGTCTTTTCTGTTCAGACTTTAGGACTAGTTCTGCTTTGTTGCTCTGTTATCAGAGGAGTTATTTACCCTGCTCTGAATGAAATTGGGCTAATTACTGAATTACAATTTTTCCCCTTTATTCTAAAGAACCTTCTGTTGGAAATGCGTTTTGCTTTCAATACGGAAGATTAACCATAAGATGCTAGAATGAGCCAATTTTGAGTAGTTCAGGAGTGGAAGGACACATACATGTAATTTTGCAGATCTTGAACTGATAACAGTCAGATTTCCTTGCAACACTTTTTAAATGAATAAAAGTAACAAGTGTTTTTTTTTTTTTTAGCCAATTCTGCATTAATTCTAACATGTCTCTCCTTCTGAAATTGTATTAAAACCATTTGTCCTCTTTTGAAATACTGAACAGGAAACATAAAAGCAAGTAAATATGCTCTTACTATTTCTGTCCTTGACCTACATAAACAACAGTATATTCAGGCTCAGGATTGAGTCTTGTCTTTGTGAAAAGGCTAGGGCAAGTTAAGCTTAATTATATCTTTTGAGATGCTTCCTATTTAGAAAAGTTACTTGTTGAAGTCTCATCACCCATAATATGAAATATGGGTGCTATTTCTGCTGGGATCATTAGTTTAATATTCCGAATAAATTGTGTAACTGCTCATTTGTATAAGCGGATGGGATTTATGAAGCTACAGTGCATTTGTACACACACACGCACTAGCACACAACACTTGTTGATGATTCAGAGAAGGAGTAGAGTAATTCAGCTCTTGGACTGCCTCACGTGTGATTGGCTTCCTTTCTGGGGGACTTATTTTAGGGAAAAATCAATGTCAACTGAAAAACATTCCATTCTGAAAAGACAAAAATTCCCCTACTTGTGAAAATGTGTCTTGGCAGCTGATTTAACTTATGATACAAGATTTAACACTTTTCACTAAACATGAATATTTACCATGGCAACAGCTACGTTACGGGCCACATGTTGGAGAATTGCACGTTGTTGCAGAAACTTGTAGCTCGCCACATTTAGCCGAGTCCTTGTTTCCACCGGCAGAAGGAGCCCACTCCTGCAGCTGTTTGGGGCACGGACCTCCTGGCAGGGTCGGTCGGCATCCTCCGTGCCTCCAGCAAGGTACACCTCGTCGCTCCATCAGGCGTTTGCTGGTGATCGGCACCGCGGCGCTACGTATAGACAAAACATTTGAGGACAGAATAACCCAAAAAAACCCGTGCGTTCACTTCTGATTCGCTTTTCCAGCGGTGGGCTGGGAAGAGCTTTCTAAAAGTCTCAGTTCTCAAGGCTCTTTTTCTCCCCTGCCCATCCTTCTCCATCACCCCCCAGACATAGGCAGATCAAACCCATTTTGGCCAGGCGGAGTAACAGGTCTGCCGTGTCCTCCGGCCGGTCTGCCCTCCGCCGTGCCCCCCTGCTACTGTCTCAACTCCTTGTCACCTTTCATTTGCGGTGTAGCGGCTTTTCAGGCGACGTTAATTGAATCACGCTCATCAGGGACTTCATAAAAGCATGACGGCCAGGACGGAGCCCTGGCAGATGGCAGCCCCGGTTGACAAGCGGGATGCGTGGCTGGGGCTCTGCCGGTGCACCGGAGGCCATGGGCTGGCTCTTCTGCAGGGGCAGAAAGTTTGCGGCTTTGGAGTTGTTAGAAGAGCAAACCAACGTGAGCAAACTAAAAGATGGCTTCAGATGATTTAGGTTGCAGTTAAGTGGGTTTTTTTCCCTGGAACAGGACTACATAATCATTCAATAAAACTAAATCCTAGCTACGAAGGAGTAGGTGTGAAACAATAAGAGGATTTAGTTGTATAGGTAATCACAAACATCTGCAGGTACCTTGAGTAGGAGCAGTTTTGTTTTATTTAATTTTACGAGTAGGAAGAGTATAAATTCTAGCTAGCTCTAGGACAAAGCTAGCGAAGGGTTAGGCAGAAACCCCTTTTCCCAGAGGTGAAAGCACTCAATACGAATGTTTCTTGTACCTTTCTCTGAAGTGTCTGGTCTTGGCCATCATTAAGGAAAAGGCCTTGGTCTGGAGGGGCTTAGACCTCTCCTCTTCTGGGCGCTGATGGGAGCTCTGCCCTTTTTCTTTCATTTAAAACACTCCAATTTAAAAGAAAACAGCTATGCAAAGCAGGGAGCTGAGCGTGCAGCCAGGAGCGTAGCCCATGCCAGGCAGAGCCCCGCTGCGGTGATGGGTGGGCTGGGGATACTCGTCCCTCTCCATCAGCGCTGGGCTGCAGTGGCACGGGGGAGGGTGTCCTCTGCCCGGCCGGTGTTGCTGGTACAGTGGTCCCCTGGCCCAGCCGCCGCTCTTGGCTGTAAGGCTGGTTTACATCTTGGCCTTTATTTGGTGTGAATTTGCCAAACTGCGCCGATCCAGAACTTAAATAATTCCATTCTCTTTTTAGCATCGTGTCTTTTAAAGGTGTTATATTTGTTTCCATTGTGCGTTAAATTAAAATTAAATGGTTCTGCTTTGTAGGTTTAATAGTGTACAAATATATCTATTTTTAAATCCTTTTAGCCTATGTATATCTGACTAAGAAAAAAACCAGCAGAATAGGGCCCTCCAATTTTTGGTTTACTTGAATCAAATACTCTATTGGGATTTCAATTATAAGTGAACGTTACACTTGTTTGTTACTAAGGTGACTACAGTGTCAAGGTTATGTGGATGTTGTAGTATTATAAATGCAAAGATAATGCAAAAAAGAAAAATAGTTGTGTTGGCTAAAATCATCCTATTCCTATAGCATAAAGTTGCACACTGTCCTACATTTCAATTCTCGTTCTATTAAATTACCTGTTTAATAATTTGAATCCAGTGTTATTTTTATATTATATTGCAAATGTGTGACTGTGAGGTTATTTTTAAGATATATTTATTAAGGGAATGAATACAATAAGACAAGTCATTGCAGCCCACATACAGTTCCTTGACTTCTCATTTTATGATGTCTCAATTGCATATGATTACCGAATGTAAGTTTTAACTTTTATGGGGGTTCATTAGAGATGCAGCTGTGTAGAGAGAAATTCAATAGAATTTGATTTTTTTTTTTTTTTTAAAGCTCTAAAAGTGTAGTGTGATGGAGCAACTCGATGGAGCATAATTTCAAGCTTCCTACTTTGAGTTTGGGTGCACAGTTGTGGGGTCTTAGGGCTTGGCTGGGCTGCAGTGGAGATTTGCTGATGATGGGGAGAGGAAGGGCACTAGCGCGAGGTCTGTGTGTTCGGGGTGCGGGAGACGGGAGCGTCTCACATCAAAGGTATTCGGCTTTTTTTCTGGGTAGGACACAGAGTCCTTGGTCGGGGCCAGGACTAGCACGAAATACTTTTGCTCCTGTGTGAATCAACGTTCTGGTGGAGAAAAACAGCTTCAGTGAATCTGTGGTGTTGTCTTCTAATAGAAAATGAACTCCCCAAAAGCCAATATTGGAAGCAATCTTAGTGAGAGAGTGCTGAGAAAACAAATTTTGGGGCACATTTAAAGGAATAGATGTAGTAAATGAGTAAATCTACCCTGCGGTTAAATGCTGCGGTGCTTTGTGTGAATACTAAACAGGAGCACATCCCATCAAGTATAGTTTGGTTGCATAATTTATTAGCATAATGTGTTTGTTTTTAATGTATAGGAATGTAAACATCTATAACTAAATGATCATGTCTTCTAGTAGGAGGAACCCCATATTCAAAACTAATTGTAACATTAGCTGGTTATAGAAGACTTGTTTCACGATATAGACTATTTATTTCCAAACATCAACTTCTCATAAGGTTGCAAACCAAGCTCCAAAGCAAAGATACCCTTCTCCGGGCATAAGAAGGGGAAGTGTTTTTGTCCTCAAGTTTTACTCTGTGATTCTCAGCCTTTGACGTGCTGGTGCGTTGCTCTGCAGCCCTTCCTGCTATCCCAGCTGGCTCAGGCCAGGCCAAGCATCTCGTCTCCACTTCTGTCGCGGGAGTCTCCCCAATAGCTCCAGCAGCATGTGTAGATCATCTTAGGGGTATGTTTTTCTCTTTGTTTTCCTTCCTTATGGGAAGGGGGAAGATTGAATGGTAACTCCTGGGGTGTGATCTTGCCAGGATGAAACCCGCTGAACGACAAGGGAAGCAGAAGAAGTGGGTGGGGGAGAGTCTGTTTCTGCTTTTGGTTTTAATTGGGAGCTTTTTTCGTTTGGGCTGGGATCTCTGAACCCGTGGGCAAACGGCTGTGCAAGTGCAGGTGAGTGGAGCCCTCCTAGGAGGTGGCTTTGCCCCCTCGCTGCCACCCGTGTCGGGTGAGATGTCCGGCGTGTGCGTGGGAGCAAGGATCACCGGTGACTTGAATGCCAGACTTCAAAAATCTCCTCTCGGGCAATTAAAGCCGCTGCTGTGCCTGGCGGCCTTGCTTGCTTTAAGTATTTACTACTGATGGCTTCTCTGAGTAGGGACAAGCCTTGTGGGGTGGGAAAGTTGGATTTGGCTTGCCTCAGATGGCAAACTGTTGGCTTATCGGGAGCCTGGTCCTCGCCTGTGGGGAGCGGAGAGGAGGGAAGGGTGGTGGCACCGTGTCCAAGCGGAGCGCGGGCGGGTTGGGTTCATTGTGCCCTTAGAACATCATCCCCAGGGAAATGGGATTCCTGGGCTGTGCCACCTCCCACAACAAGGAAAAACAGATGAAAAGCAATGAAGCACACAACTGCATAATGAAAAACAATAAAATGCGTCTTCTAATATGTACTACTAGTGACCATATGACTTTATAATAAAAACTAAATGTGATTACATTTCCAGGTATTGTGCTGTGTGATAAACTCCAGGAAAAAGTGAAGAACAGCTTAGAAGGAGAAGACTTCTTGTTTAATATAAACCTCAGACTTTGAAGTGACACATAGCAGGGAATAAATGTCCATCATCTATCAAATGAGGTTTGAACGGTTTAGGTCACACTAGACAAACACTTCTCACCCTAAAACCTTTTTTTCATCTTCATTCATCAACAACACCTTAAGCTTGTGCTCCTCTTTTTCTTTTCCACTCTCCCAAAAAATAATAATTTACTTGATGCCTACAAATCACTTCTGGCTGTCATTTGTTAGGCGAGTTATGAGCTATGGCTGCTGCTGCTCCCGTCAGCGCTGCCTCCTGCGCGGAAAAGGGGCTTGGAAGTTTGTGAAGAGGCTGAGGAGGGAGAAGCGCTGCAGAAAGGGTGGATGTAGACATGGGAGGCGGTGAGCAGAAAGAGGTGAGAGAGGTAAGAGGAAGATACAACTGGCACCGAGAATTCCTGTATGGCAGATCCCTTTCTTGAGCTGCGCTGTGCAGTTTGTGTAGTTCACATCTCGTTTCTCGCAGTGGTTTGTGCTGGCGGGATGTAGAGGGAGGCAGTGCAACCCAACCCCTGGAGACGGGAATGAGTGTGTCCTCGGAGGGTGGTGCTGCTGTGTGTATAAACTGCAAAAGCCAGGTTTGGAAGCTTTAAAATGGAAAGGTAAACCTTCATGGCCAGGCTGGAGAGGTTTGTTTTCTTCTGCAGATCCCTCAAGGTGGCCCGGGCTTCCCTGGTAGGTGCTCAGACCCAGAAGCTCATCTTTAATTTGCTTTCTTAGTCTGCAGGCTAACCTACATCATTGTGCCTTGTAATTTCTTCCTGCCGCCTCCTCTGCGGTCCTTGGCTGTGCCGTGCACGAGCCGTTCAATCCCTATTTCCTGGTAGGAAACTACCCCTCTTATACTAATCCTTGTTCAATAACTCCTAATTTTTATTCTTATCCTTTTCCAATTTATGGGACTCCTCTTGGATTAAGTTTCCTATGGTACAGTTTTTCCCCTTGCATTGCTTGCTTGTTGCTTCCTCACAGGTTCTTCTTTGTTCTTTCAAAGATACTTTTCTGGCTCCATCCCCAACTGCCTGGAAGTGATTTGTTCAGCAGCGCAGTCCCCTGGTTTTCAAAGGCCACAGACTGTTTTCCATCATTTTCTGCCTTCCTTCCTTCTTTCTGTCGTTCTGGGAAGCAGTCTGACAGCCATGGCTTCCTCACAACCACCAATTACTGTTAATCTGTGTGACTGCAACGGGCATGGGTAGCAGAAAAGATCTATTTGAAGGTAGATTTTTATGTGAGTGGAAATTTCTGTAAATCTGGCAAGGAGAACTTGTTGGAAGGGCACAGACATGCTAAGGGAGAGAAGTCAGCATTTTAATTACAATATGAAAGTTGATTTTGTTTTTTTTTTTTTCCCCCCACCTCCATTTTAAACGTTGCTTCGTCTTGTTCTAATGTGAGGTTTAGAGGATGCCACCATCCATGGCCATGTGGGCCAGCATGGGGTGTCTGTCACCCACCCAGCCCGTAGCTGGCATTTCTGGAGTCGTCACCCTGCGCTTCGTACCCCCTGGAGGTATTTTGAAGAGAGCTTTGGGTATCGCT
Source organism: Burhinus bistriatus (assembly GCA_013397275.1). NCBI lineage: Eukaryota > Metazoa > Chordata > Aves > Charadriiformes > Burhinidae > Burhinus > Burhinus bistriatus. The sequence continues at coordinate 1,948,548 of VYXH01005799.1, read as the reverse complement.
ACCCTTTGAAATTTGGCACAGGGATGCGAAGTCGTGAGGGTACGGTGGGTGGTGGGGTGGGCTGCAGTGGGGAGCTCCAGCTGGGCGGGGGGGCACCAGCAAACTTCCAGCCTCATTAACGGGGGAAGGAGGATTCACCCGTTTGTGGGAACTGGTCACACATCATGGAGTATCACGAGGTAAGCCAATTTCCTACCCCAATACCTTCCTCTTTTCCACTTCTCTCCTTCACAGTTTGAAAACCATAAATCACTTACTTGAAATGTATTTAAGGAGAAGAATATTTTCCCCTGCATTCCCACTTAATGCTTTGTAGCGAGTACAGTTGGGATCATTCATGTGCTAAAGCAAGAGAAATATTCTTCTTTGATACTGTCTCTTCATTTTAGGCATTTTCCTCTTTTACTCAGTTCTTAGATGATAATTCTGAGTGCTTAGATGCGGCTCATTCTGCCACAAAAAGAAAATGCAAAACAGGATATTTTAATGTTATTAATAATGAATGTTTACATAATTAGCTCAATTACTTTGTTCACTTTGACATTTTGTCATTGTGGACCTGTCTTCCTCTCTCTTTTAAAGTACGTTAGTAGTGATGGGAAGCGCAGGGGTGGTGCTGGGATCCTGCTTGTGCTGAGCATCTCCCCATAAGAACGGCGGCTTCTCCCCACCTTGCAGCATCTGCCGCCGTGGGCAGAGTTACCAACGTGTGTCCTTGCCCTGTACTCGTAGGGAGACTTATTTGAACCTCATTAAAATACAAGTTCTTCAAGAAGTTTTACCTCTACCAGAACCTAAAAATACATATTTTTCATGTAAAATGAAGAACATGCTTTTTCCACGTGGCCCTTAAGGTCTGTTGAGATTGGGTCTAGAAATTCTCCTTTGTGAATTAACACTGTGTCATAGAGGTGAATTATTAATCCAATCTGTAATTGCTGTTGTCTGACATATTTATTTTAAGGATTTGGGGCATACATAGTTAGGAAAATGCTGTTCTGCAAAGATTTTTTTTTTTTTTGTCAAAAAGAAAAAGAGAG
>VYXH01005799.1:1907549-1917726 GCA_013397275.1 Burhinus bistriatus | reverse complement strand
AAACAATTTTTCGTTTTTATCTTTTTTTTTTTTTTTTTTCCTTTTAATGTTTTAAAACCACTAGGCCATTCTAAAAGTTAATGCTCAGGTAAGAATGTGTCCCTGACCTTTAAAATTAAGTGTCTCTCCTGAGCATTGATGGCACAGAAACCAATTTTGTTCAACAGACTTCAGTCTGTGAGGGGCTAAAAATAAGAAAGGTGAATTTTATTCAGTAACTAGATGGGCAGAATGTGTTTTATAGGAACAGATCAGCAAAGCAATAGTAAAATGGCTGTTTCCTAAGATATTTTACTGGATTATCAGATAGCTTAATGCTGTGTCCTCTTGTTGGCTGGAGATCACCTCTCTGCAAGCGATGGTTGTGCTGTAGGTGGAAACATCTAACGCACACAAGAAACGGAGGCCCTGGGCGGTTCCTCTGCCCCGGGGCTGGGTATGCCCCAGCAGCTCCCCTGGGGTTGGGTTGGGGCTGCTCCTTGGACAACTTGAGTCTGCTGAGCAGAGCCATCTCCCACCCTTTCAAATCAGATGGGAACTCCCCCATGCTCTCTCCTTTCTGCTCCCTCCGAGCTCTTAACTTTCTCCTTTTCCCTCGATTTTTATTTCATCCCCGCTACCACCGGCTCTTAGAGACCTTGGGCAAGGTACGGGCTCTGTTGGAGGCAGTAAAGAGGGTCTGGTAGGACCGTGAGTGCATTGCCAGGTTTCCAGGTTTTTTTTGTGGAGACTGTTCCTTTCTTTGCAACCCTAGAGCTACCTTCCGCTTCAAACAGGCAGATTCACTCGCTGATTAAAAAAACATTGTTAATTTAGAAGGAAGGCCACATTCTTTCTCAACACCATCATTAATTAAAGACTAGGAAATTGCCAATTCACCCAACATTCACATCCTTACCAGCCTGTGTTCACATAATATATTGCCCAAATATCTTAGTGCCCAAGTACATGCTGAGGCCCGTACACAAAACCTTAACTCCAATCTCATACATTTTTCCTATGCATAATTAAGATGATTGCCTCTTAAAACCTTGAGTATTTTTGGTAAAACACCTTTGTTTTTCTGAGTTTGGGTTTTTAGATTGTGCCCAAACACGGGCACTGACTGTGGCCGCGGCTCTATGAAACTATGTATAATGATGGGTGTAGGGGAGTGAATCATAACCCCCAGATGAAAATAGCTCCTTCAGAGCCCTGTCTCTGGGAAGGGGGGAAGAAAACCCAACCCATCATACCCAACAGTCCCTTAAGTCTCACAATTATAAACCGTTGCAGGTGGAACGTAATAAGAAAGCAGAGTTTTATGTTGGTAAGGGTAATGTAACTATGCAAAACCCACTTACAGCTTAGACACATCATTCATGAGTTACACCATGACTCCTAACTCATGGCAACGACGAGTGTCTGGCAATCCCCACCATCTGGTGAACTCTGATGTGTATTTGAACAGCACAGCGTGTTAGTGTGCCTATATACAAGACATATTCGCACACAACATATAGTGGCAGAGGAAAGAGAGAGAAATTATGTTTCAGCTGTGAATGACTTATATTTACTCAAGCAGCAAAGAAATAGCTGATAGCTCACGAGTGATCAAAGCTGGTGGTGAGTTATAGAGGTCTTTCCTCACCAGTGAGGAAGATATAGCACATTTCAACCTGCTGTATGTCCTTTTAGTCCAACACAAACATTTTAATGCTTATTTTTATTTTGGTTTAGAGGCCTTTCTACTTTGCCCAGGAAGTGATTTTTTTTGTTGTTGTTATTATTATTATTTTTTTTGCAATCTCTTCTGCCTCTTCTCTGTCTGCTGCTGATGCCAGAGACTGAGCAGATTGGGAAGCCTTAGAACACATTACTGGTTGAACTCGAATGAGATTTTTGTATTGCTTGGTTGCAAGCTCCTGTGATGAGCATAAGGAATTTAGTTTTGATTGACATGATGTACTCTTAAAGCAAAAGTGATCTGTCAGCATTCAGGCACCCACAACTTGTTTTTTCTTTCATGACAGAGGATAGTTATGTTGCAGTCGCGCTACAGCGATGCAGGTTGAATTGCAGTTTCCCTTTGAATCCTCTGATGGAGGAGGTAGAGAAGAGTGAGTCAAAACAGGGCCATTTTAGGTCACTCCTAACAAGCCAGGCTTGAGGATCTTCTCAGTTTCTGTTGCTCTGACTATCTTGTGTTCAGCCAGATCTTCCTCTGGTACACCAGCATTCTCATTCCAGTACAGAGTATTTGTACAGATGACACGACCTTATTATCTTCAGCTTCGGCTGCTTTAAAATGAGTTTTTTACAGTTAACACACCCGTGATCTTACACCACAAAGAGAACTGGTTTGGAGAAAAGATACGATATATCCTGAGATGGAGTCTGAATGTGAGACATCCTCCTTGTGCTCATCGCTAAATGTGAAACCTCTTCGAAATAAGTTGCTCTCCAAATGAGTTATTATTTGGCCTGTGGTCAGTATAGAAGACACGTGAGCGTGCTCTGGGAGGAAATATAATTTTATAAATTAACCTTTGAACTTGAGAGAGTTGGATTGTGTTTTTTATTCGGTTGCTCTGTCGGGCACTGGGCAGGTTATTTGGCCTGCCTTTTCCAGGGCTGGGAAACGGGTACAGTGCTCCTTACCCCACCACCGCCCTGCAGGCGTAGTGCCTTCCCTCTGGGGCATCAGCGTGTGAAGAGCCATCCGAGTAAAACTATCTGTTACTAGTGATTTTATTGCTACTTGTAAACATTTGAATCCACACATAACCTTTGAAGGAGAGATTCAAACAAGGATTAAAGCGCTTTAAAGAAACGTCACAAAATGCTGAAGGTTTCTAAAGAAACGTCACAAAATGCTGAAGGTTTCTAAAGAAACGTCACAAAATGCTGAAGGTTTCTAAAGAAACGTCACAAAATGCTGAAGGTTTCTAAAGAAACGTCACAAAATGCTGAAGGTTTCTAAAGAAACGTCACACACAAAATGCTGAAGGTTTCTAAGAGTCACCCGTTGCTGAGGCAGGGTGGCTGGGCATCCTTACAACTTGCCTGGGCCACCTTTTTCCAACGAGCAAAGCCTTCTGAATAGGTTATTACTGGATAAATGTTGTTGTAGTTCCCATGTAAAGCTTGTCAGGTTCGTAATGCCTGTTTAAGGGAGATTCGGGAATTAGCTGGTGAGACATCGGAAGGGCTCCCTATGCCCAGGGTGGGCTTTCCTCGTCTGTGGTCGTTGTGGCAGGTCCCCCCGGGGGGAGCCTGGCGTTCCGCTTCCCATGCCCTGCCCGGCGAGGAGGACAACCGAGGGGACGGACTGGCCTCAGTCACAAGTTTTACAGCTTCTCGAGTACAGAAGTAGTACTTTGGATGAATTTTAGATTTTTTTTATTTTTGCCTGGAAATGTAGGTATGTGGGGTACTGACCATACATGCCAGGCTTTAAAGCTCAAAATGAATGATTAAATAATTTTTAATTAATGTAGTGAGCACCAAAATAAACATCTGAAGATGGTGATTTTCAGGAAGTGCGTTTAAGACCTTCCATTTTACGTTTACTGTTTATTTGGGCAGATTTCGCTAATTGTCATAGGAGAAAAAAAGTTGCATTTTCATAGGCAGCGAATGCCTCTCTTCTAGGCATGGCCTTGGTTATCCCAGTCTCCTTTGAATCATTCTGAATGTGTTAATTCAATATTCCCCTCTTTGTCATCCTGCTCTTGTGTGGCTTTTTGGTTTTTGTTGGTTTTTTTTGTTTTTTTTTCTTCCCAGGTTCCACTCCTGGCACTCTGCAGCTTCCCATTTCTATTTCAGTGTTTCAGGCACTGCTCAGAAACAGATGGATGGCTAGATTTCAACCCCACCTCCCAACTTCCACATACAGTCCACATCTCGCGCTGCATTCGTGAGCGCATACAAGCAACAGGGCCGCGTGGTGTTTGCTTTTTAATAAGTTCATCCCCAAATCGGAGCTTCCCCATTTAGGTCAGGTGCTCTACCACAAGCAATNATGTGTTGGAAGCAGGGGAGGGTGGGGCACACGTGCTTTTCGGAAACGCGTTGTTTCCCAATGCCTATTTTGGTGAGTTTGAGCAGATTTTGTTTGCAGGTATGCCTGGTACTGTGTGATCGCCCGGGGAGCGATGCGATAGGATGAACAAAACCTCAGCTCTACATTTGCTTTTCCTCCTTTGCTTTGCGGCGCCCGGGTTTTGATGTCTTGCTTCTCAGAAGGCTTGACGGTAGTAATAACGGAAACAGCAAAAAATGTCAGCTTGACTACTGTCTGCGTGTCGGCACTAGTCCAGGGAGTTTCAAAGGGATGTTTTATTGATTCTGTAATTGCACAGTAGAATGGACAAACTGAACTGTACCTCAGGGCAAGGAAAGCCCCTGTCTGAACGGCATCTGTTGGATGTATGCGCTGCTGTAATTTGGGCAGGGAGTGCTCGCTGGGCGGTTTGAACCAGGGGACTGAAATCTTGGCTTAACCCTTTGGTTGTAGGCGATGGAAACTCCGGTTTTTGCCTTCTGATCGCAGCCCAGGAGAAAGATCCGCTTTGGGGGTCCCTGTCAGCACTGAAGCAACTCTTTGGAGCTTCGCTGGGATTTTGGCCAGCGTTGCTTTTAAAGGGAAATTTGGCCTGTGGTCTTTTCCCTGCTGTTATCCCTCCAAGTATTCCCCTCCTCTGAGATCCCGAGCCCTTAGTATTATAACTTGCAGCATTGCCTCACTTGCAATATCCACTTCTTAACTGAAAAAACTGGTCTCTCTCTCTAATGAAATAAGCCTGCGTTATAATGCTCATGCCTGGGAGCTGGTAACTTCCTCTAGCGTGAGCTGATTACTTTCCAAAACTGAAGGAGTGGACTGAGCTGTTTTGCTAAAACAATTGCAAATTAAATTTGTAAACTTTTGCTGTTGCCATATTTTTTCACTGGCATGCTGTCTGAGTGCTGTGTCTTTAATTTGGTGAGAACGCAAATCAATTAGGCTAACCTACGGCAATTCAAAAACTTGGGGGGGGGGAATAAAATACACAGTTTTGACTTGATACGTGGGTGCCCAGGGTTTCTGTCCCAATTATTCGCTCTTATTTCTTTTAGCCAGCTAGAGCTGGGTATCCTGCAAAGAGCAGTGCTTCGTCCCCAGGGCAGGGCTCACAAAAACAAGGGGTAGAAAGGCAGCGTGGGAGGAAACACTGTCCAGCTTCCCTCCCTCGCAAGGGCTGTAAGTTTGGCTTCTGGGTTTCACAGTTTCAGGATTAAAGAAAGAAAGAGCCGGGGACGGGGATGTTCCAGGGACAGGGATGTGCGGGGATGGGAGGGTGGCAGCACAGCCGGGAGCACCCAGCTGATGCTCCACAGGCTTCCAGGGGATGTCAGCAGCTTATGAACCAAACCCCGGTCTTGGAGTTTCCACTGCTCCTAATTGTGGCCACGATTAGGTCATTGTCTTCCCGAAGTTGAATAGGCAGATGGGTCTGTGTTCAGAGGGTGAGGTACTGTTTATTTTTGGAAGTTGTGCAAACCTTTAATGTGTTGTTTTGAAATCTTGTTTTTAAATGTAATGCTCTTTCAGAGCAACTTGCTGGGAAAAACCTGCAGTGCAGTTCTGACCTGTACTGGATTTTGGTAGGTTTTACAAGAAAGTACTTTGTTAAATGAAAGAAGATGTGCACTTAACGTCATGATATTTTTTTGTTGATGCTGCTGAACTACTTTATCTGCAGCCTTGCATGTTGTAATAACGTTCATAGTCAAAAAAAGGCACTTTAATTAATACCAAGGATGTGGAGCGCTCTGCCAGTTCCAGAGGATGAGAAGTGAAGCCCATCTTCGGTAATGTGCGTTGCAGAAATCAGCTGGGGAAGATCCTGCCTCTGGGATCTGCTCAGTTCCCTTCTGGTGGTTCAGAGGAGTGCAAACCGTATACTAGCAGCAACAGCTGTACTTCGGGGCTTTTGCCAGAGGAAGAGCAGCTTTATTCTGCGTTGGGAAGAGAATGCCAGAGATTTGTTGATTAGTAGGGAAGGGGAGCACCGCCTGATGCAGCGGATACAGTGGTCTCAATACATAATTAATCACAAATACACTTTGATCAAGCCTAAAACTCCCAGTCCTGTGAAAGGAGCAGCGAGATCTTGATTTGTCGTATTTGGCGGTATGAATTTTAATAGGTAGGTGAAAGATAGCTTGTCTTTATCTAATTTTATATTAAATTCACAGCCAAGGTATTGAAAGTCTCTAAGATTAGTAGCGCTGAGATTAGTCCGGACCCACTGTGGTGTAAGGCGAGGGGCCGGCAGGCACAGGTAGCATCGCTGCAAGGCTTGTTCTGTGTCAGCCTCCTAATTTGGAGGTAGGTTTAATAAGAGCTGAATGGAAATTAAAATATCAGACTATGAACTAATAGTTTAACATTTGGCTGAGTCTTTATCACCTTCCTCCCCCAACTCTGACTTTTGTCAGATTGCTCATAATTTCAGTCTCAGTGATCTGACTCTCTGTTGTCTTTTTTTTTTTTTGTAAGCATGGTGAGGTGAGTGTGACTGAAAATACAGAATATGCACTAATATTTCCTGTGCCACATCAGATCGCCGAAATGACTAAAGAACATCCTCAGCGCTAAAATTCTCAGCACATATTTTCTGTCAACACTAACGCTGAAGTGGAATTGCCCCAGCCAATCACACATAGGAAAAACACTGACTTACTGACCCAGAAAAAGCTGTATTTCCCAATTTTTGCAGCATCTCCGCTCTGGTTGGCAAGGAAAGGTGGCCAGAGTCGGGAGCCATGGTAGCACGGTGCTCGGAAATCCCAAAGGTTCTCCAGGCACGTTGATGAGTGTGTTAGGAGAACCAGTGCAGTGTCCTAAGGGTAGCAGCCATGGGAAGCAGGCGTTTTGGCAAGGCTCTGCTGAGCATCTTTCTGCCTTGCTGATAGAAATCATTCATGCTTTGTGGCAATTGCTGTTGCAACAGTATCTGTAGCTGGTTTTGTGATGCCCTCAGCGCACTGATGACTGCTTGCAAAAAATAAAAAATATAAAAGGGTTGTGGAGTTTACCAAGTAATTGCTCAACAGCTGCTCAGTAACGTTTTCAAGAGCATCCTAGTCCTGCCTTCAGAAAGATCTTTGATGGAGACGTCGTTCTCTGGAGTTGTTTTAATTAACGGTGGGCTCCCGACAGCCTACGACACTTCTGAAACCTCTGCTTGCGTGCCCAGGAGGGTCGTGGCCGAGAGCAGCCCATGGTGTCGGGAGAGCTGCTGCTTTGCTGCCCAGGGCAGGAGCTGGCCCGAGGGAGCGCGCCAGTGAGGGCTGCGGGGCGTGCAGGGCACCGCGAGCTTGGGCGAGCTAAAGTGTGCGAGAGTCCAGCGAAACGGAGACTCCAATTTTCCCATCTGTTTTCCCTTCTTTATTCCCTTCTCCCTCGGGACCAGCACCGCCAGGCTGTGTGTGCCGGAAAGCTGGCGCGCCCTGGTGCAAGGGGGGTTTGGGTGCTCCCAGCCGTCCTCGCTCACCCCCTGAAACCAAAGGTGAGCGTAGAGCATCCGTAGAGCATCCGTGTAGTATCCGCATCGCAGGACGCGAGCGTCTCCCGTAGTGCACTGGGTGGATTGCCAGCCCAGCTGGAAAGGTGCTGGCTGCCTTTGTGGGCAGCGTTGCCAAAAGCGGCAGAAAGCGATGAAGGAATCGGTTCTGGGCCGGGTGCGGAGGGTGGTGCTGGACCCTGCCCGTGGGACAGCCGCAGGTGTGGGCACCTCTCCATGCACAGACCTGGGGTAGCTCTTTGAGCTCGCTGCCCCTTTTTTTTTTTTTTTTTTTTTTCCCCCCGCCCTTTTTTATTTTTTTATTAAACCCACATTAATTTAATTATTTCTGTTCCTGGAAATTTCTGCCCAGGATTTGCTTGTAAGAGCTGGGTGTCTGGAAGATTAATTCGTCCTTTTGGACTGCAGATGGACCGTTACTATTTTATAATCATCGACAGCGGTTGTAAGAAGCAAGGAAGGATGCAGTAAAATACAGTGATGCTGACAGTGTAGAAATAGTGTATCTTCTTGCTGTTTGATATTTTGATAGAAACCTTTTATCACTTTAAAAACTGGCTGTGTATCAATACGATATGTTAAAAACAGAAGTAGGAAACTGCAGGCTTTTAATTTGTACCATTTGAACCCTCTTACCTTGGATGAATGCGGTGTGTAAATTATAGTTCCCATGAGGTAAAAATCAGTCAAATGCTACTTAACCTTTACTCTGCCATGTTTCGTGTTACATTTGTGCTTAAGAGAATATGTGCGTACGCTTTCATCTCGCTACCATGCGAAATCATCCTCAAGGTTCCCGTAATGACACAAAATGTCTTTAAATTCGGATTTAAGGTGAGCAAAACTGCCGCCTTCTTCAGAGATCTTACAGCTGAAGTGGTTTCAGAAATTTTGTTTACCCTTCAGAGGTGAGGAGCTGGAAGAGGTTATTTTTTGTTCAGCACAGCTGCAGCAATTGCTGCTGTTGACGATGTACCTGGCGGATAAGTTAACACCAGGGTTTCTATTATAACGGGTTTATTTGCATGGTTATGCTTGTGCTGGTTATATTTGTGCTGGACATTCATATCTTAGATTGCTATCTTCCAAAGTTGGTCTCCTGCAAAATATGTTGGTTTTTTTTTTTCTTAGTTGTTTCAGGAAAAAATATTCAGCTATTTGAGTTGTTTAATGTAGAAAGCAGCTTCCCTCCATGATAATTTCCTAGTAAAAGACTCAGAAATTTGTCAACTTTGATGCTTGACATGCAAAATACCTGACCCAGAACCCACTGAATTTCCTAGAAAAAGTTTACTTTTGACTTATGTGTTTGGATCAGGTTTATAGTTCTCAGTGAAGCCTGTGCCTAAGACTGCACTTACATAATTTACTAAATGGTATTAACGAGAGTCTGAAAAACGCACCTTGGCACTACTTAGAGATGTTTAACTCTTCTACTTTCAGAAGAGCGAGTTTTTCATAATGAAAAGCAGAAAAGAAATTCAAGATATTTTCCCGGTGAACATTTTCATTTGAAAAAAACCACAACAACCCACCAGCGAAAGAAGAAAATTGGGGAAATGAGAAACAATTTTTTCAAAATAGCAGACTTCAGAGTCTGTACCGTATTTGCATTCTGTTAATTCAAGGGTTCCAGCAAAATGATTTTTTTTAAAGAAAAGAAAAGAAAAAAAAGTTATCTCTTCGCTGGTGAGCTGTGGTGATTACAGTGGAAACAGATGTGCTGCTGCGCTGGGAACCCAGCTCACAGCAGACTGCCGCCGGCCAAACAGTAGCTGCAGCGAGAGACGGGTGGTAAACTCTCGCCCCCGACACCCCTCGTTCTGCTCACCTACCTGCAGCGGAGACCTTCAAACTCTAGTCCAGTATTTAAAAGTAATATTTTTAAAACATGCAATTTTTAATTTTTTTTTTTAAGGGGAAAAAGGAAATTGAATTCTCTCTAACGTTACATGGTTGGAAATGCACAAGTTGGCGTGGTTTGTAATGCTTAAGTTGGCTGCACTGGATATCTTATATATTTAATTATATACATCTGATACTGTACAGAAATATTATTAAATTTCACACTTAACAGGGACAAACAAATCTAAGAAATTTATTACATCTGTTCAGCGTGGTAAAATAAGAGCTCGTGGAGGAAGTTTTTGCTTTAAGCAAGCTTAGTTTTAATCATAATGATTCATGTATACAGAATCAGATCCCACGTGTTTATTTTAATTCCCTTTTTGCTCATTCATAAGGCAGAATTCCCGCTGATGTCCATGACTGGGAATCTGCAGGTGTTCACCTGAGTAGAAAAGGAGTGAAAACAGAGGAAAGACCATGAGAATTGCCTTTTTCTTTTTTTCTTTTTGTGTAAGTGTGCTCTGACTAAATAAAAAATACTTTAAAGCACTTAGAAGCAGGGAGTGAGAACAGTGTGCTGGATTGCGTTTCTCCTCCACAGCCTCTGTGTGCTTTGGAGAGTTTTTGCAAACAGTCAGGCTGGCATATTTTATCCCTAATATGGAGCGAGAGGGTTGATCAGACCACACGCTCCTTCAGGCCAGAAACTTTTTGTTGTGGCCAAAAGAAGGAAAAAAAAAAAATAAAAAAAAAAGGGGGGGGGAGCAGAAGAAAAA
>VYXH01005799.1:1878616-1894093 GCA_013397275.1 Burhinus bistriatus | reverse complement strand
AAAAAATCTTGTGACTTTTGGTGCTCCTTCCAGCTTTACAGAACTTCCACCTTTCTTATTTCACCTGATGTGAGAAGAGATGGTAAGAAAATGCTGCAAGTGGGAGGCGTGGGGCCGTCACAGCTGGAAACAGAGCATTGCAGACACCACTGAAACGCTTAACCCCGAATAATAGCTGCATAGAATTAATAAGGTTGGGTGGGAGTTACTGGTTTTGGCAAAAGTTCCCTGAGAGTGGTCATCTGTAGTATTCTCACTGCTTGCTTTGGTGTCCACTTGTGTGAATTTGGTAACATGCTTTGTGTGTAGAGCTTCTCAGCCGCACTGAAGTGATTCTGTATAATTTGTATTCATTGTTAATTTTAGTAACTGCACTGAGATTTGAATTACGCTAATCAACTTTTCTTGTAATTTGTATAATTTACATACTGTACACACACTGCAAATGCAGGACTCTGATGCAAAACAAAGTTTAATTAGTGTAACAGGGCTACATCAGCTTTCCAAGTGATTGATTTCTGAGCATGGAAGAGATCTGCAGCAACAGATCAGAGCACTAAAAAGTCCAGTGTTAACGTAGGCTCCTGATGGGCTCAAGACGAGTATAACCAGGACAATTACTCCTAACCAGCACCATTAATCCACCAGTTGACCTGCCTTCCCCAAATATTTGACTTGTGCATAAGGAAGCAATGAAAAGTTTATGGATGACTTGGTTTTTCTGGTTGCTTACGTAGCTTCCCATTGATGGGAGAAGGGGTTGCAGGACACTTCTCCTTGAGCACGGTGTTCATGCTCTGCTCCAGTCCTCCTGCCCAGTCCCCGCCAGTGCATCCCATCTTACAGATGCTTCTCTTGTGGAGCCAAGTTCCCCTCTTGAAGGACGTGTGGCCATTGATGTTCGAGATCTGGCTGTGAGCAGGGGACCATTTTGGAGACAGAGTTTAAAATGTGATGATTTTTTAAAACACCGAGTTATTTGTGGTTTCTGCCTTTTAACCTAAAATCACTTGCTCGGTACTTGTGATTTTACTTTCTTAGTTTTAAAAGTGTATTTCTTTCTCCGGTTGTCTTATGGGAAGACCTCTGCAGTGAAATGAAGAGGAGACAGCCCGGTTACATAAAGGCAATGAAACTGTTCACTTGAGAAAATTTTGACAGATCTAGAAAACAAAACTTGGGGCAAGAACAAAATAATTTTGCTTTTCTTGGTTGAATGTGTTTCAGTTCTTGCGATCTTGGATGGCATCTGCAACAAATGAGAATCTATTGAGCTTTACATTGAGTTCTGAATTTTATTTATTTATGCTTTAAAGAAGAGTATTGATCCTTTAGAGCACATAGGTTTTTCTTAGAAAAGAAGTCCTTAGCTGAATTAACAGATGCAAAAACGGTGAGAGAATAGTAAACCTGAGAAAATGCTTGAGCTGGGGTGAGAATCCCTGGCAGTGGGTACCTGGCTGTTGGACTCTCATTTCTACAGCTAGTTTGCTGCTAACGGGAAAGCCTCACCTCGGTGCTTGCTTTAACTTTGTGCCCTAGTTGTCCAGTTGAGCTCCGTGAGATTATCTCCAGGTCCAAAGCCCAGCCTGCTCCTAAAGCTCTGCGGACTCGGGGCTTTATTTTGTACCTGCTCAGGCACCGTGGGTCTCCTCCTCGGAATGCTCTCACCGTGTCGGCTATGACTTGGGAGCTCTACTCTGTCATCCTTTCAGGGCTGTTAATAGCAGGGATAGGTTTTAATGTCGATTTTTGTAGGCATTATGTTAATACCGTTGTTATCTAATTAGCATCCGTCGTACACTTGTATATGACATTGGATGGGCAAGTGTAAATGAAATGGACTCTGAACATTTTATGAGGTGTTACTGTGAAACTACTTCACTCATCATTACTTAAAAGCGGGAGATTTGGCCTTAGGTATTACATCATGTGAAAACCAGTAGACAAAAAATGGTGATCAATTTTTTATTATAATAAAGTTTTAATATGAGGCATTTTTAGATATGTGTCATGAATATATGAGTCATGTATTTCACACCAAACCAAACCTATTATGATTATATTTCTACTTCAAGGGGTTTTCAGCATTTAAATACTAAATTTAATTCTATGGTTAAAAATGATTCATATTCAAATCTATTTTTATGCTTTATAATTAAATAAGAAAATATTGCTTGTACCTACACTTTTACTATTCTGGGTCGTATTATAATTATTTCTTTAATTTGACCCATAAAAACAGCCCATTTCTTCATTAGTAAATTACAAGGATATCGCAACAGAAAAATGAGTTTTGAAGGTGTCTTACCATATCTAATGGGAATTTCAGTTTGGGATTTTCTCATTTCTTTCATTTGTTCCTTTTGTAAAACATGAAGATACTTTCTAGGTAAATTAATCCCTTCAAAGGAGCAAAATAACTTCCTTTTCGGAAAGGGTTATTAGAGACTTATTCTTTATAATCTTAAATACCACTTGTGTTAGGCTGAACAATGCATGAAAAAATTACACTAGTTTAAAAAAAAAANAAAGAAGAAAAAAATAAAAAAAATTAAAAAAAAAAAAAAAAAAAAAAAAAAGAAAAAAAAAAAAAAAAAAAGAATGATTACCAACCGAAGCCAAGTATATTACATTTATGTGATCATGGAAAAGTGAGCTTTCTACTGGGAAAAACGTGATCTAGATTCCCATGAAATTTCTAAGTTTAAGTATTTTTGTAAATTAGGTTGTTCCTAGTTAAACAGGTGGCTTTAAAGGCTGGTTTCACTGTTGTTTTAATCATAGTTTAGTTACCATGGAGAAATATGCAAGTTAGCATTTATACACAGAAGTGAAATTTATGCTGCATAGATAATAGCCTAAATTTAGCATGACTTAAGTTTACCACTTCCTTAAGAAAAAAGATATACATGTTTTATTATTATACTATCACACTATCAAGAAGTTAATTTCTTTAAAATATTTTAAGATTTAAAAGTCAAATTTTTTTGTCCTAAAATGAACACTCTTGCTGTTTTTTCATTTTTTTTGGAGCTCTAGCTTGAATTTTTTTTTTTCTCCCCCTCTCATTTTTTGGGTGTTCTTCTCAATTTTTAGCTTTAGAGGAGTTCAGTCCATGGGGTAGAGCCGGTGTATGGGGTAGAGCTGGTTTTCATTGCGCAAGCGGCACGCTGCAGTTCAGCAAGGGACTTTGCAGTCGGGAAATCTTTGTTGTCCAATTTATTGAGGCATTTCAGCTGTTTGACCCAGAGTTTATCAGAATGGAGATGTCTGTTACTGAACTGAAACAATAGTGGGAGAGGGAAGGCAGTGGCGAGAAATCCTAACACTGTGTCTTGGAGAACAGAGCCTGTCCTGCCTTGGCCGAGCCCCGCGAGCACGGGGTGATGCCGAGTGTCTTTGGCTGACCTGGAGAGCGTTTTCCTCTCACCCAGCCGCCCTTCCTAATTTAACAGGGGTTTTTTGGGTTTGGGTTTTTTTTTTTCCCCCCCCTGTGTTTTTAAGTTTAACACTCCTGTCTGTAGGACCTCGCGGCAGAGCGAAGTTTTCAAGGACAAATGTAGTAAGAGTAGCATGATCCAACAGGAGGTCCCCCAGCACACCGAGTGCAGCAGATCCCTTTCAACACCAGCTGTTCTCACAGATATAGATTGCTGCAGTGAAATTTTCTTAATATAATTCAGGAAGCTCTAGAGAATTCTCCAAAACAACTGTGCCAACAAGGAAAATGTTGAATTTTTCATCAGCTGCCCAACGCTGAGAGTTAGTGGGCAATCCGTTCATTCATGACCAGATGTTCAGTGTAGTAACGCTCTGCAGTTAACTTGAACCTTGTGGCCTCTTTCCCGTCGGTTGCAAGGACATTGGCAGCAGCCCGGCGCTGGAGGATTGCCGCCCCAGAAGGTGCGAGATCCGCCTGCGTGTCCGTGGCTGCCTGGTTTTCCACCAGCGACCAGAGAAGGTAGGGGAGCGATGGAGGAGGGAGGGCGGCGCAGCATCAGTCACCGCAGGGGCCTGGCGAGAAGCGTCTTTACTTTGCAGCTCTGTTATCAGAGGAGAGCTGACAAATTTTTTATCTTTCCTTCTTAGATTGGCTTTTTCTTTCCGTGCGCGGGGGGCTAATGCTTAACGTTGTGTGTCCTAACTTTCCCCCCCCACCCCCGCCCTCGTTTTTGTGGCAAAATTATAGGCAGGCGGGTGACGGCTAACTTTGCGCAGTTGTGCGTGTGCACTGAGGTGGGTAAGGTCGGGGTGGTGGGAACTCCACGTCAGCCCCGTCTCGAGCTCAGCTGGAGCACCAGAGTTGACTCCTGCGTCGGCTCGTCCGTTCGCTCAGGCTCATGGGTTCTTTCATAAAGATGCATTTATGCCTTATGCCATTTCAGTGTGTTGTGTTAAGCACTAGTACACAGAAAAAAATAGTATTGAGTAGGAGTTCTGGAATAAACAGTGTGATTTTCTACTTTGAAAAGGATTCTTCCTTTAAATGATTAACTGTGTTTGATTCTGGGTATGCCAGCTGGCTAGAAGAGGGAAGGCAGGATTTGATAATGTTTAGTTTTTTCTTAGATGTTACAAGAATCTTAATTCCTTGCTTCATTGTATTTCAAAATAATATAGCTATTGATTTCAAAGTGGAATCGTCGATGAAACCACTATTATCTTACGCTGTCACAATAGCCACGCTTTCTCAGGTTTCTTTTATGAGCAAGGGGAAAAATCCCTTTCTCTAAATGCAGTAGTTCAGGCTTTTAACTTTCAGGCATACTCTCGAGGAGGAAAAATCTCTCCTATAGGTGTTTTTGAAAATGATTGCGCTTCTTAATACTGCGTGCAGCGGCCAGACCAGATGGGATGCCACTACCTGCGCTCACCCCCGAAGAAACTGTTGTTTCCCAGCTTGGCACAACCGCTGGTGTGAGCAAACGCACACCCGACTTGCGTAACTGCAGCGTGACCGTCACCGGCCGGGGTAGGACACCCGTCCAACTGTCATCTTCGCTAGAGCTGAGCCCTCCCAGTAATTATGTTTGCTTTGGCACGGCTTTCTGGCTCTAATTTGTCAAGTTGCAGTGAAACCCTCCCTTTGCATTTCCTGCTTGGGGAGAGGAACCTCGTTGCATATTGTGTTCAGCCCTGGAAATTCATCTTCATTGTGCTCCTGAAGCTGAGCTTGACCTGTCCTCTTAAAGGGCAGGGGAAAGTTTTGCGAACGAGCCCCCAGGCTCGTCCGCTTAGAAACAGCAACGAGAAAATACCCTAAACAATAAACCAGAGGATTAAAATGAGGGTAAATAAAAGTTCCTTTCTCTCTTGCTCTTTTTTATTTTTTTATTTTTTTTTTTTTAAAGGAAGGATGGCAGAATAATAGTCTTGTTTCCATTGATGATAACTTGCTGATAGAAAAATGAGAACAAGTTTACAGTAGCTTTGACATTAGTTACCTTTATTCAGCATGCTCCAGCTGCATCGAGCCCTCAGGAAGCCTTCACCATGCACACAGTTTGTTCTTGGGTGTGAAAGCAAACAGTATTTGAGTTGGCAGTAACTTCCCTTTTAGAGAAGTTTGCTGCCTCGGCAAGAAACCGCAGCGTGAGCTTTCTGCTGTTGAATGTTTCCACTGGCAGGATGGCCTTTTTCCACATTTCCTTGGTTTAAGGAAACAGATTTTGAACTTTTTTTTTTTTTTTACTTTTAAGACAAAATGCCAACATTTAACAGCTGGAGTTAGCATATAATTTATGGGTTTCGCTTTTATGCTCTTTGGAGATATAAAAATTAAAAATCTGCAATTATTCTGAAGTTATGTGAGTTATTGCAAAAGAATGATTAAAAGTCGAACCTCTGTTACGAGGATTTCAAGAAAGTCATTGTTACCTAAACAGTTATTCTTAATTACTCTCTTTAATGACTTTTAATTGTTGTAATTTACTTACGTTATTACACCTACCATATAGGTGATGTTTAAGGGAGTCCTTTGTTTCCCCCCTTTGATTAACAAGGAGGAGTTTGTGCAGTTGGAGCACTTTATATATTTATTTTTTTAAAAATTCTTCTTGCGTGCGAGCTTGTTAATCCTCCCTCTCCTGTGCGAGCCTTCCCACTGCGGCAGCTCCTTTAGGAGTATCGATGCAGGTACAGCAGACACAGGCTTCACAGCTGCACCTTGCCAAGTTGCTACTCGCTAGCAAGAAGGGCTCTTAAATCTGGCAATAAAGACATCCAGATGCTGAACGGACCCGCGTTCACCTCCGTTTGCTCCCTTCTGGGATGGCCTCTTTTCTTTCGAGCTGAAATTCAGCGTGCACTGCGCAAACTTTTAAATTGCCTCATATTGGCTACAAATTTCAGATCCCAACCTCAGCAGCTCGAATTAGAAACAGATCAGATGCAGGAAATTAATGCAGGCAGCCAATAAATTATGGAGCAACAGTCGCCCCAAGTACTGTGGTATTTGTGTTCTGTCAGTTCAGGGATACTCATTGTGTTTTGCCGAACATCGCTCAGCTAACATCTGTATAAACACTGAGAATACAGCGTGGATCTTTACAAAGCAAATCAGCCCAAAGGAGGCTTCGCTGAGGGAGTTTCCCTGGTTTCGCAAGCTGGAGGAGAGGCAAGGGGGGGAAGAAGGGGGGGGGAAATGAGAAAGTAAATATATTATGTACAATGCTGTTCATATTAAAATCACTTAATTTGTATTTTAGATTTAGGGGCAAAAATATGTTGTAATGATGAACAGCGGCGTTTGAGAAATGTGTATTTTTTATTTTCAGAGACAGTGGTCGTTTGTCATTTTTATCTGTGCGACTTGTAGACTTGATTGGATTTATTATGTATGCTGCATGTTTATGGCGTTTTTATTGTATGCTGTTAATTTGTTGTAACTGCTGCCACTTTCTTGCCAAGGACCCCTTGAAAGCAAGTATGTGTCAACAGTTACCTTCCAGTTTAATAAACTTAATGCTACTTCTCTTAAGTTTGGGAGAGGCCATGGGTGCGCTGTGTTCACGGTGAGACTTTTAACTCTCTGGTAGCTGAAGAAAGTGGATGCAACTCGGGCACAGTCCTACAGCATGTGTGTTTGAAGCTAAACCTCCGTCTCTTACTATCTTTATGTTTTAAGATAGTAAAGCAATGGTAGCCTACGGTTACAGTCACTGTAGTCCGTGGCAAAGAGAGAAAAAGGAAAAAAATCTCAAGGTTGTTTTAAGTAAGCAGGTCAATCAGCTTTTAAAAAAGCAAATAGGAAATAACTTCCAAATACGATGCTAATGGTGGAAAAAATAAGATGATACCTTCTTATGCTTTCAAAATCTAGAAGCATTGATAAATTATCCAAACAGGATTAGAGTGTAGTTACTGGTAATAGAACTGAACATATTTATATGATGAGGATTAAGCAAGATGAGACTTCATTTTCTGGGAAAGATGCAAAGACAAAAATAATCCCAAGAAAAAATAACGTGCTGTGGATATGTATTTAAGGCACAACTGGAGGTAGAATTAAAACAGTGGATTAAAGGTGCTTTGTGGTAAAATAATGGGTAAAGTCGATAAATTTCATTTTCATTCTGTTTAATTTATTTGAGTTTGTTATTGCCTGCCGACGAATCTCACCGACGATGCCGATGCCGTGAGGTCAGCTGCGTTATTAACTTTCTCAGTAACGAGGCAGAAGCAGGAGAACGAGCAGGTGTTCTTCAAATGGATGGAAACTGCTATCTACTACTGCTTCTGTTGTGACCACGGGAGGAGTGTGGTTCTCAAGCCTGTGATACAGAGCGACGGGTGGTGTGTACCCCTCCAGACGGGGCGCTCTCGGCAAGATACGGGGGGACACTTCTTGCCATGAGTGTTATGATTCGGTGGGACCAGGTTTGTAAGACGGCTGAATTTTAACGTCTGTAGAAGTCGTCATAAACCAGAATAAGTCGCACTGGAAGGCAGGGCAGTCTTAGTGTGTGCGGCTGCGATGTCTCTTCAGACCTGCAGATCGTATCTTGTCCTGCGAGAGCCCTGCACTGAAGTCCTCCTCTCCTGGAAAGGTCATGCAAGTTTTGCTTTTGGCGTTGAGGAAACCTGTCTGTTTTCACTCTTCTTGTCTAAAGACTGCTTTGCTCAACAGTGCCGTACAGGGCAAACTGAGCTTTTGTTCAGCTTGTTTCATTTGTGGTACAAACTGGGTTTCGTTAGCTCTGTCCGTGTTTTGTCTTGGTGTTACTGTATTCACCTCCTGTTCCACCTTGCCCATCACCATGTGCATATTTCATACGGTAATGCTTGCCCATATGCATACTTGGAAATAGCACCTGCTTTTCCCAGAGTCACAGCACTACCGAGGGAGATACCTGATTTGTCATCCTGGTTTTATTAATGCTGATGGGCCATATAGGGCGGATTCAGAAAGAGAAAAACCCCTCACTGAGTGATTTTTGAGGTGTGTTAAAAATAGCCCATATTGCTAATAGGTGCATTTGCACTAGCACGCGCGTGTGCCCTCTGCCGTACTTTGGCTAAGTTTTCTGCACTCGTATATGAAGGGCGGAATTTCACCTGTGACAGCGTAGAAAACTGACTTTTTTTTCTCCTTTCTTGCTTTTTTTTTTGTCCATTTCCCTTAGCAATTGTTGTAGTTCTGGTAATTACAGGCACTCTTCTTGGGCACTGTCTAATAAAAGACGTGTTCTGCATTTATGGTACGGGCAGAGATACTCTGGTGTGCTTCGATGAGTCAGTGTGCAGACGGAAACACAATTCGTTGACTAAACAGATTACAAGCAGTAGTTTATCTGAAGAGGGGATGTTCCCGGTGGGATGAGAGGACCTGAATGTGAGCTCAGCTTTGAGACATGGGGCTGCGCTGTCTGTCTCTGTGCCCTGGGGTGTACAGAGGAGAGCGAGGGCCTGGCTTTGTACTTCACTGGTTTGTCTTGCAGGAGGAAAAAAAAATACTTGTACAGTTCTGTGGTTGCTTCCCCAATTAAGTTATATTTTATGTGTAGGTGACTTGTTACATACCTGGCTTCTTCCGCATTTAATTCCATGATTTGTGTTGGCGGGAATGTACCTTTTGAGTCTTTAGAAACGTCAAGTTGTATAGGGTCCAATCCGGAGCCCATGGGATGGAGGGAGTTAAAGCACCTCCTTGCACTCAGCAGGCTGGTGATCAAGCCCGCATGGTTTAAAATGTTGGTTTTTTTTTTCTCTTAGGTTCATCCTGTAAATCCGTGAAGGGATGATTCCTCCTCCCGAGCTCCATCCAGGTGTTTGCGGCAGGGTCGCTGTGCCTCGGTGGCGCGGGTGCTTCCCTCCCTTTCCCCGGGGCCAGACCCTACCGGGGGCTAATTCTCTGCTTCGTGAGGTGTTACCCCACCGAACCAAACCCAGGACAGATAAATGGAGAAAATAGGTCTCATGTAAAACATACAACTAACAAACATTGTTTGTTTAGCGCTTCCCCACCCTCGTGTTTAATTGTATAAATTAAATGTCGCGTCAGTCTGCCTGAGGTGTTGGCATCCTATTCAAATTTCAATTACCACCATTAAAGTATATTTACGCAGTGCACGAATATAGGGAGAACGTATTTATAGCAATCTTTTATTGCTAGTTACGTCCTAGAAAAATAATACTGAAGTGCTGAATCGCTCAGTTTAAGCAAGTTTTGAGTTGAAGGAAAATTTCTTTTCTCAGGCGGTACAAGTCCTAGGCGGAACGAAACAGCAAAGAATTGTATCACCGCTCAGCTCATGTCTGTGTGACTGTACAGCAGTAATAATATATTGTTACTGGAACCACCTAAATAATTAATTGTAAGAAAACAACATAGTTAAAGCTCCGGAGGGGAGCAAAAGGGAGAGGTGCAAGACTGAATTTTCTCACTGCCTGAAAACACCATTTGCAATGATTTAGCAAAACTCTCTTTAGCTACTGCTGGAAAGAATATAATTGAACTGTGGCTGAAATTATACTTCTGAAAGAATCGGCTTTCCTGTATATCAAACATTTCATACAGTAAAACAATACTATACCTGATGAATAGTTAAAGTACTGAAAAAAACCCATTTCTCCATGTATAACTTAATTATATGTGTGAAGCACTTTTACCCTTACTGAAAAATGTAAGGAATTACTTTTGTTTTCATCTCCATTCATTAAAAGAGAGGGTCTTTCTGTAAAACACGAAGTGTTGTGGAGCTCCGCGACTTCTCAGTTGCTTTCCAGGATTGTCCTACACGACCCTTAAAGTGTTGGTAATAGATTCAAGTGTGGTGGTGGGGTTTTTGGGGGCATCTAAAGCAATAAGTAAAAATATTTAAGAGGAGAGAATGCAAATGGTAGTACTGCTTCCTTGTGTATACAAGACAGGGTTTGTGAGAGAGAGGATTAAAAGACATCAGTATTGCATATAATGAGAAAATAGTGTTAATTTTTACATTTATGTGAGTGCATATGAACTTCTAGATAAAGTTGCAGCTGCTCTAAAATATTCTCTTCTTCCTTACTCTCTTACGTGAACGTGTTTTAATTCAGGTTTTCTAAATCTTGCTAAGACAGAAGCTTTTCCAACTTGCCTCTTCAAGCCACGTTGGACCCACCATCCAACGAACTCATGATGCTCTCGAGGCTCTCGCACCAGCAGTGTAAGTGCAGCTGGAGCAGAGGCAGGTATTGACACTATCTCCAGCAACATGGACTTGCCGTTGCTGTAAGTGACCGGTGCATTCATGAGCTGTGGGGAGCTCAGAGTCACCGGCGTGGTTGTTTTACAGGTGTCCTGCGGTTATCGGGTGTTTCTTTCTCTTGCAACAGGAGCACGGGCTGGGAAGGGTCCTTGGCCTCATCCGATCCCAGCCCCTTGTTGTGCTCCTGTTTCCAGTGCTCCTGCACCTGCAGGACTTTCCCAGTCCAAGTAAGAGGTTGGCAGCTGCTCTGCTCACCAAGAGCCAAGACTCTCTTGAATTGTTCAAATGTGTGTCCCTCACAGAAATCACTCTTTTTGTTTCCTTTTTATTATTTTACCCCCTCTCCCCTCCAGTTCAGTCAGATGTTGGGTTTTTTTCTTACCTCCACATAATAAAATCAAAACTACTGGTAACAGAGGAACCTGTAGAAAGGAGAGGTTTTCCTCTCTTCTGCCACTTCATGCCTGGGTGTGAAAGGAGCCAGGATCACGTTTCTCCTGGCAGGCGCCTCGCTGGGGTCCTGGGCACAGGGAGCGAGGAAGGCGAGGGGGAGCACCCTGGATGTGGCTCCATCACGCTGATGAAACCCATGGTGTTGTCCGTTGGTTCATTGGGTAGGGAGATCCATCTGTCACTAGCTGCACCTGGGAGCTGGGTAATGAGCCCCACTGGTGCCCCACCGCTATGTCCAAGGATGCCCTAAACAAGCACTCTCTTGTGAAGCAGGGAAGGAAACCTCTGGAAAAACATCCCTGTGGACTTTTAGGGTTTTTTTTTTTTAGCCCATCCTCTCATGAGCACGTATGTCCCAACATGAGTCTTGTCCTCCGCAGCGGAGCAATGAGTGCTGTGAGGTGGGTTGCATCTGGTTAAGAAGAAAGAAGTTAGTATTCTCTTAAGGATTTATCTGGAGGTCTTCTTCCTCTGAAAGTACTCTTCTAAATTTCTTTGAATTAAGGGTGGGAGGAGATTTGTTTAGTTTTGATACTCCTTAGTACTCATGATGCAAGCCTTCATTTTTATTTGGGAGGATTTAAGAGTTTTTCTGGTGTTTTTAGTGGCTATTGCAATGGAAATATATCTAGTGCAAAGGCAGAGCTACTTAAAAATACCTTCAGCTTAGAAGGTCCTTGCTGCATTTCCAAGAGTTCCTTTGGCAATGAAGATGATTTAAGAATAGCGTCTGGGTTTTCTTGTTAAAAGGCTACTGAGGATACAGTCAATAAGAATAAGGATGGGAAATTCTTAAATATGGCATTACAGATTGGTTCCCTTTGCTTCTAAATCACTTGGGTTTGGCATGTGGATGCTTGTGTTGTTTTCTTATTCCTTGTTATTCTCTCTGTGCAAACAGAGTTACATTGCATTTGGGATTATTTCAAACCATGAACCGTTTGGGACATTCTGATGTGAAAACAGCAGTAGTAGAAATCTGAGCTGGAAGCGGGTCGTAAGCCGGCTCCTTGGTAACTCAGGGAAGGTCTTGATATAACCACTGAGGCTTTCTGGTTTGGTTTGGGGCACTTCAGTCAAGAATGTGTTTTTATTTTCCATAGGCCCAAGTACACGGTCTGAATGTATTCTGTACTTAGGAATATTTTACTTATTTAGCACTAATAATATTTACAGTATTTACTTTGTTGCTGCTAGTTTGTATTTAGCTTTGCACATGGGTCTTTGAGTTCTCCTTTACGTCATTGCGTGCTCGAGTGGCTTCATCTAGAGACAAAGTCACCAGAGCGCTTAAAGTGATTGAAAATTTTCAAGCATCTTCTCCGTGATGCTACTGGTTTTCATTTTCCAAGAGCAGTGCAGCCCTTCATTCCAGGTTGATATGCCTGACATGTTGGAGGGGAACTTCTGAAAAGAAAACACTTTTCAAGGATGTTTTATTCTTGAGCTGTAAGCAAACATTGACATCGAAGTCTTGGGCATTTCTAGCTGAGGTGTTAAAGATCTCTAGGAAGTTCTGTACTGCTCCTGGAAGATGTTGCTAGGTTTTTTTTTCTATTTGTTTTTAGAGTTCTCTGGTCCTGCTAGAGAATGTCTGTTGGGGCAGGAGCGTATTTGAAGCTGAAGGTCAGTCCATACGCTTTCTAGATGACAGAATGTGCACAGCTGAGAATTTTCCATCCCTTTCTTTTTCTTGTGAGCAGAACAGTTCGCTAAGCAGACACATGTTTTAATGATGGCAAACTAAATTTACACATTGCACAGTGGTATTTTGCCACATTAATTACCTTGTCAAATGTAATAGGTAATTACCACATCAAATCACCTTCGTATATTACATGCAGGCATAACTTGCTAAATTATTTAAAAAAACAAACAAACAAAATCCCAGAAGCCCAAGGGCAACATCACCACAAACCCGTCTCTTTCTCTTCTAAAATAAAACACTTTTGTACGTGAAGGCAGGAGCTTCGCTAACCTCAGCCAGCGTCTGCTTTGGGCTATGGCAAAGGCTCCTCTGTCCCCTCAGCGTGATGTTTGTCCTGGGGCTGGTCACCAGGTACCCCGTGCCCCTCGCCACTGGGCTGTGGCCTGCCCACCGTCTTCCTTGGGGAAAACTAAAAAGCAGAAGAGTTTTGTCAGGGAGGGGAGACTCTCTTGTGTAACTTCTAATCCTCTTGGGGAACTGATATTTTGACTCTTAACAAAAGTGTTTAGTGTCATTTGTCTGGTGATGACCAAAGAAGGATGAGAAGAGGTGGCAAGTGGAGGTGATGCCTTTTGAAGAGGCATTAAGAAGACGATTCTTTTACCAATATCTCTTTCTCTTACGCACTTAACACACAGGTATGCTTCAGTCCTTTTTCTCCAGGGTATCTCTGTGGGATTTCACAGGACTAGTGATCCCCAGTTCCCTTCTTCATAGCTTGCTTGTTGAGATAAAGGAAACCTTCCTGCTCTTTTATCTAGTTGCCATCTTGCAGTTGTACCTTGTCTCCTTCACCAGGCTGTGATCCGGCAGTCGGTGTGCCTGGAAGGACAAGCAGAGGGTTGTGAGTGATCGCTGATTGACTGGATCAGTGCAGTGAAACCATTACTTACTTTATTTTACCTAGTGATTTATGCCTCGCCTGAAGCTAGTCTTTTTAGTGAATTGATACACAGATTTTTGTCCAGTCTAGGCCATGCCGGAAGGCGCACGGAAGAAGTGCCCCTTCTACGTGACCAACCATACTATGGGAGAAGGAAGAAAAATAGTAAGCTTTGGTTATTCTTTCTTATCCAGTAGTTAGCTAAATGGCATTTCTGATAAAATTCTTCAAAAAAATTGTGAAATTATTTTAGTGCTTTAATGTGCAGAGAGCATGTGCCATAGAGAGGTACCTACAGGGGCCAGTAGCTGAATGATGCAAGTCCTTGTCTTTTCTTGCCATACGGAAAAGGGAGGGGAGGGGAAAGGGGGGAAAAGGCTGCTTTAAAGTACAGTTGTGAGTGAGGAGAGAGACATGGAGGGCTGAACTAAGGCGGACTGAGAAGACCTTTCCCAAACCATGTGTTCACTTCGATCCTGACTAATTATGGTCCTGACATTGCTTTTACCAGCCCATACAACTTCACCAATTTCAAAGACCTAAGTAAGTCCCATCTGTTCCCCCGTGTTTCAGTTCCGTTAGCAGCTCGCTTTGCAGATGTCATAATGCTGAAGAACCTCCTCACTTTGCCTTCTTTGAGACCTAAGGAGGGTCTTCTAGGCAGGTTGGTGGGGTGAGCTGGCCACAGAGAGCCCCTGCCCATGGCCCAGGGAGCTGTGTTGTGGTGATCCAGCCATCTCATGTGGAAGCCTTGCCCGAGCGCCAGGATCAGGGAGGTTTGTGATCTGAATCCATCCCGAGAGCCGCTCCTCATCCTGACAGAGGGTGAGTCTCTCCTGTTCGTGCTCTCGCAGGGAATGGCATCCTTCGTGCCTCACCTACCTCTGAGTCATCTTCAGAGGCAGAGAGAGATGGCAAGGAAAGGAAGGGACTTCCTCGCCAGTGCTCCTGGCCACCCAGGCTGGCCTGGCACCCTCACCGCAGCTTCTCTCCAGCCTTGGGGCAGACCCCTGCTGTCTGCAGTGGGATCCATCCAGATTGCAGGGCTGCTGCCGTCCTCCAGCTGCAGACCTGGGGGGCAGCAGGAGGGCTCCTGCCTCCTTTTCTGAAGTTGTGGGTGAGATTTAGTTGTTTGGTTTTGGGGTTTTTTTTTATTTTTTTTTTTTTTTAATTCTTCAGTGGTTGCTGCTTCCTCTTGCCCAAGATTTCTTAGCCAGCCCTCAGGGAGAACTTGCCTTAAACGGGAAGTGTAACCGAATCCATTGCAAATTAGCAGTTAAACTGACAGAAGGACGTTGGAGTTTTTAGTTGTTGCGTTTTAAAGTTGGCCAAGTCATGCTGTGGATATAAAAGGATCGTTCTTCACACTCCGGCATGCTGGGCGAGGAGGCTACTGCAGTGTGTCCACACAACGTGGTTGAACGTGGCATAATCTGGTTTGAAATAAACTTGATGACTCTCTCTTCTCCTCCTCTGTCTGAATTAATACTGGGGGTTTATGAGAACAGAGTGCAAAATGCATCATGTCTTCACTTCTCCAACAGCTGGCACGTAGAGATGCTGTTGTTTAGGAGAAGGCCACTCACCAGTCCATCCGCAGCCATGTGGAAAATGTTAGCGGAGCCGTATCTTGGATACAGTACCTCTATTTTCCAAAGAGATGAACGCTGTTAAGTGTACCTTTCTGTGGGAGCTGAGGCTCCGTTTATGATTCTGCGATCGCTCTTTTTCTTTTTTTTTTT
>VYXH01005799.1:1862964-1878587 GCA_013397275.1 Burhinus bistriatus | reverse complement strand
TTTTTTTTTTTTTATCTTTTCTTTCCTGCTGGGTGCTGACTGAAGTATTTCTGGGGTAGGTGCCAGGGTTGTTCTCTCGCTAATGATTCATGTGCCCTTCGCATGTTGCGCTACAAAATGACATGTACCAGCGCGTACCCAGTATTTACGTTACATCGGTTTGGCTCTCCAAACATGTACTTTCGCTTTCATCTCGGAAGTTGTGCCGCTCTAATAGATTTGCGGTGCTGCAGTTGGTAAAAGTTATTCCAGCATTAAGTTCTGGAATATTTAGGGCCAGGAGCAAAGTGCCCAATGCTCTGCTGCGTCATGGTTTCTCCAGGTGGCACGTGCTGCTGGGGGATCCGCTTTGCCAAGGGAGCCCGGTGCCGGGCGGAGGGGACGCTGGGGTGCTTGGCTCCGAGTGTGGTGGGCACGACCTGCCGTGCTCCGACGCTGCGCAGCGGCTCCGTGAAAAAGGGGTGATAAACTGTAACAACACGAGAACTGTAGGCGATGGACTCCATGTAAATGAACCCCCTGCTAAATAGAGATAGCTGTCTGTGCGAGTCGGCGGTGAGCAGGCTGAGGAGCAGCCAGGATTGGGGAGGCAGGGAGAGCCCCGGCCCCGTGCCGATGGGCTGGGGGTCAGCGCCGAGCCCGCTGGGGTCTGTGCGGCGGGACCCCCCAGCCACAGGCTGCCAAGATGTTCCTAAGACAGTCGTGGCTTTTCCAGCGCAGATAGGGCGTAGGAAGGGAGACCACTGATGGAATTCCTGTAGACCACTAGAGAGCTATTAACCAGTAATGGCTTTCAAACTGTCCTGGGGTGGTTGTGGAGCGCGTGTCTCCTTCACCTTTGTGTAGAACGCTTTCGAGTTTATTACGTTTTTCTAAATGACTCAGTAGCGTGTGCTCGGCTTTGGGTGGCCCACTTGAAACGCTCTTAGAAGGGTTTGCTTTTCAGAAAGAGCTAAGTGTTATCCTTAGAAATTCAGGCTCTTACAGGGTAGTAACGCACCTTCGGTCTGTATGTTTGACATACGACACAGGCCGGCAGGTCCGTTGGCCTCTCTGTGGATTGCAATTCTGCATTGCTGCTTTGGAAAATTAGAGTTATAAATAATAGTATAGATACAAAGCTGAAGTACACTGCATAGTCTGTGCTGAACCAGGACCTAAAGTGAGGAATAAATGTAGATTCTGGAAAATACCGTTCAACTTTTCTTAACTTCCCCCCCCCCCCCTCCTTTTTTTTTTCCCCCTGTTTTTACATCCAGATCATTCAGCGATACGTAAAGTCCTTATAAGCTTTCAAAGTTCATATTGAGGAATTGGTTCTAACAATATAACCTAGAAAGAACAGACACTTTTTTCCCAACCTGTGATCTGTCTGGTACAAGTTTCTGTGCTAGAAAATGTCATTTCTCATAAGAGAAAGAAAAGAAAATACCTTCTGAGCTACCCTTTGTCCATAGAATTTATGTCCTGACTGATCCAGACAGTAAAACTCCATGAAGATGTATATGTTGTTTGAGAAGTACTATTAAAAATTAATCCAATTTTCTATTCTTCTGGTGTAAATAAATGACAAAAAAAACCAGCTTGAAACCAAAATGGCCACTTTCTGAGTTTTATGCAGAATAAAAGGCTGTTTATCCTTTCTGCTTTATTTTAAGCTGCAGTTTTACTATTCAGGAAACAAATTCTAATCAGCCACCGTATCAGACAAATGGGAGCTTTAGTGAGCGCTTCGTATGTTGGAAGGGAGCACTAAGATTCTCATTATAGAGCATGTCTGAATAATTAGTAGGACCGCTCTACACTTTTTTTGGCAATAAGAAGAAACTTGCTTTTCACTGCAGCGACAGGCTGACAGGAGCATCTAGCAGTTCGGTCATTAGTGTGTGCCTGCCATCAATGTCATGTTACGGTGTCAAATTAGTTAGTGCCCCCTCCGGAGCCAAGCTGGACCTGCAAATTATCCTCCTACGTCCCAGGAAACCGTGTTTGCTAAACCTCAGATCAAATGGGAACAAATGATTAACATGGCTCATAAATTAACTAGTTTACAGGCTTATAACTTTTTACAAGTAGATAATAAAGACACGAGTTTTAGGACTGTGGTGTGCTTAGTTCAAAGCTATGATGCTTTTGGGTTTTTGGTTTTTTTTTTCTCTTTGCTTATTTGTTGCAGATAGATTTGCTTTTCTCTTACGGGGGGGAAAAAATCGTACACAGCCCAGGAAATAATGTTTAGAAAATCTAGTGTCCTAAAGGAAGCAAATGTAAATCCACTGAAAACAATATAATTAAGTTTGTTATCTCATTGCCCGATAAGTCGCTGACAATAGTCTTTCTTCTTGTAGTGGCAGTTGTTCGTTAATGAGTTCACCAATTAAGTTTGAAAGATTACAGCCTTTGCCAAGAGGATTTATCTGTTAAAAGCATTATATTTTTTGTGATACATTCTTACCATATTGTAAGCCTCTTTGTTAAAGAGGTATAAGACTACCTCTTAAACACATTAAATCCTATTATAGGCCCAAAAATAATTTTACAATCTGTTTACACATTAGCATCTACAAAACTGTAACAAATCTGTCCAGAGATGTCTGTTTTGAGACGAGGATGCTAACAGATAGTGCACTCTC
Organism: Burhinus bistriatus; assembly: GCA_013397275.1. Taxonomy (NCBI): domain Eukaryota; kingdom Metazoa; phylum Chordata; class Aves; order Charadriiformes; family Burhinidae; genus Burhinus; species Burhinus bistriatus. The sequence goes on along the minus strand of VYXH01005799.1, from coordinate 1,875,954 downwards.
TTGAAGCTGGATTGCCCTTGTGAAACGAGTGCTTTTTTGCTACAGAATAATTGTTTTATAATGATTTATGACTATGCAAATAATATTCTTTTTATATCTCTCCCTTTTAAATCTCTCCTCAGCTGAGTTTTTCAACCAATGCAGAAATAGTACAGAATTTTTAGTGCTCTTTTACAGCTTTGGAATCTAAAATAAACTAAGAAGGGTAAGTTTTGTGCTTTCTATATATTGAAGTCTCATTCACCCACATGCAAGCTACTGCTACCTTTCTTCTGTACCTTCAAGGGGGTGAGTAAGCCTTGATATCAGAGATCAAATCAGCATTTTGGAAAGGGCCTAGCATGCAAAAACATGCAAAATACATCTATTCATAAGAAAACGTCTGAAAATGCCAGAGGTTATGCTCAGTTTATCTGTCAGCAAATTTAACTTAAAGTAGGTGGTAGTCAATTTAGTAAATACTTTACTAATATTGTAACTATAAAGAATCATGAATGCAGCCTCAGCATCCTGACCTGTGCACGTTTTAATGACTTTGCTAGGGAAACACACGCTGTATTGCAGATTAGCAATAACGTTTAAAATGCAAGTAATTTCTGCAAGAAGGTTTGCTTTTACACAGTCATAGTGAAAAAAGGAGAGAAAATTGCGCTCTTTAGTTAATCCTGGGAAAGAAAACTTTGTTGTTGTTCATTATATATCCAGTGCATTTGGGTAAATCCTGTTTTGAGTAATACTCGTGTAAATCTGTTAACTTTATCAGGGATAATACTGTGACATGAATTTTTCTGAAGTTTCAGCGCCTCTTCGCTGTGTCCTCCCCTTCACCATCCAGCGTGCTCGTTACAGGCTTTCACGTGTGACTGAAGAAAGGGGCAAGAGTGATTTCACACATCAGAGTTGCCTTGAAGTTCGTTAATCTGAATTCCCTGTTGCCCCACGCCTGCAGACCCGCTCCTAGCCCAAAGCCCTCTCCCTCCAGCCTTGCCCATCCCCTGGTGGATGCCCCAGCCTCCAGAAGCAGCAGCAGTGTGCCAGCAGCATCTTGGTTTTTGGTTTGGTTTGGGGTTTTTTGTTTTTTTTTTTTCTTTTTTTTTAAGCTGGGCATTTCTCTGCCATTTTGCCTTTCTCTGTGAAGTCGGAGCCCTAGGAAACGCATTCCCCCTGGATGGTTTCCCAACCCCCCTTAGGAAATGGCGAGGCCAAGGCGAGGATATTTGCTAATATTATTAGCTAAATGTATTCTCTGTGTCCCCACTTCAATTCTGCCTTAATGATTCTCATCGCTTTCTTAAATATAAGGTGCCTGCTATGAGCTGATAGCTCATAGCTGAACAGGTAATAAATGTGATATATCCCCAAAGCGTCGCATCAGATGCCCAGCGGCTCTAAATCAGTGGGGCAGTGCCAGATCTGGTAGCGGGGGCTCTGGTCCACATGACCTTGGAAAACGTAAACCTCTGAGGTTCTAGAAGCAGAGTTAAAGTTAGGACTTTGTATTTAACCAGCCACCTTATTGCGGTTTAGATATTTCAGCGTTGGAAGTAAGACCACCCACTACCTCACACATGCTGCCTGTGCTGCTGCCCTGCACGTGGCATTTAGAGAAATAATGAAATGATACCTGTGGGATAGTGCTACTCGGTGCCTGTTTAACAAGACAAAATTACACACCCAGTTGTGTGTGTGTGGGGGGAAGTGTGAATTGAATATACTATGAATTGCTTAATTGTTCAGAAAAACATAGGAGGTTTTGTCACGGCTTTGGCCATTGTCAAAATCAAGCTTACGGTACTTCTCGAAAAATGTAGTGCTTTCTTTTCCCCCTCTTAGTGCAGTCGGTACTTGTGAGAAACACTGCTGGATGTTTCTGTATGTTTTTGATAACCGGAGGTTGATCTGGAGCGCAGTGGGGTTTTTGCCCATCGCATCAGTGGCTGTTGTGTCCCAAGCGACCGTCTTCAGTCTGCAATTTCTGAGGATGCTGCTGTAGTCCCAAATCAGACTTTCCCTTCCGTTCCAAACCCTCTTAACTTCTTCTGTCTTTGCTCCCTTCCTTACCTTCACCCAACCACATAATTGCTTTATATTACTTTAACACACCAATCTGTGAAACTGCTCCATTTTCTCAGTTATTGGGCTATTTTCCTTGTTCTTCTGCGATAGAAATCCTTAGAGATTGTGCCTTTTGCACAATAGCAGATTTATGTTTAAGGAGACTGGCAGTCCTTGGAGAATGGGAAGTCTCATGTCTTTATCCTCAGATGATGATACTGAAGAGAGGATTTCTAGTACCAGTAGGCTTGGATGTAGGCTTGTAGAAATGATGCCAAAAGCCTATTTGATCTAAATATATGTATTCACAAGTGGGGGGGAAAAAAACGCTGATTCTGATACCGAGCACTGCAGTCTGCTTTGTGTTCTAACCTAAGTGTAGCAAGCTGGCTTAAATCATCAAATATTTTTGAACTCTGCATGGAGGCGGATGTTGTCTTACAGAGTGAAGGGAAAGCTGACATGTACTGGCATGCTCAGAGCAGACTTTATAGCACTGAATCAGGATCACATCGTATTTAAATCACAACAGGACAAACCACCCAACCTTGCCTACCCTTGGGAGTGGGGAACACCCCTGGCACTTCCTTTTGGGGTGGGAAAGCTCCCTTCCAGATACGTCCCAGGTACTGATAAGGAACTTGGAAGCTTTAGTTAAGCTGAGTTAATCAGGTTTGTTTTCATTTTTATGGTAGATGTTGATGTGTTTGCAGTGACACCCTCTACTATTTTTTTTTTTCTTTCTGTGCTGTTTAAAAAGAAAACCCAAGAAAACAATGTCCTGTTTGCAGTGAACAGGAGCTTTAGGGTACAGCATGGAAAATGAGTTAGAATTTCTTTCTTAAGAAAAACATAGAAATTTTGTGCTGTGATTTTTTTGATACTGAATGATCAGGTTCTGTTTTTATTAAAGCAAAATACATATATTATACAAGAATAAGTGTTACATTTATAAACACTTCCCTGGCTGTAGGAGCTCTTGTTGACCTTACAAAAAAACCCTGTTCGTGCTGCAATAAAAATATATACATTTAGTTCTTAAGCAGCGAGTTTGTGCATTTTACTCTTAACTCACAGAGAAAGTTTGGCTTAACAGAAACCTGCGGTTTCTTTCAAGGCAGCTGCATGAATTTACATAGAAAATACAAACTGGCACGAGGAATAAACTCCTTAAGCCTGGAAAAAGTCTCTGCTTAGTAGGATCCCTGTACAGGGATACCTCGTTCAGAGAGGTTAGAGATGTGTGCACTGTGCATTTTCCTGTGCTGTCCTTTCGGTTTTCTTGGACCAGTTTTAACTCTGCTTTTGGGAAGTTAAAGATGCGGCAAATGTGGCAGAAACTTCTTTGAGGGGAGTGATGCTCTATGTAGGCTTGAGACTGTGGGCAGGCATGCCTGCTAGTTACATAGCGGATAATTAATCCACTTGTTTGAAAATAGTGTTTCTATGTGGACGTCCACGGGAAGGGTGAAGGGAAATTCAGTAGTATTTCAGGTTTGATGGCTTCCATGCTGGTCTGGGCTGCGGACCCTTGTGCAGAAGGGTCTGTTTCTGCTGGTGTTGACACAGCTCGTGCAAGTCGGGATCAGGGCTGGCCACGACCCAGCTGCTATTTCAAGGGTAGGGTGAGGGAAGGGCATGTTCTGGACTGAACTGAACCCTCTTCCCTGCATGCTCTCCAGCTGCGTTTGGATAGGGTGAGAGCAAAGCTGCAGGTGGGCTTGAAGGAGGTACTTTGTGCCACCGGGAAGTGGCGTGGTGTCCCCCAGCAGTGGGTGGGATCCGAACGGCCCCTGCCCAGCTCCCCGCGGCGACGGTTATGCATTTTCCAAAGAGCTGGTGGCAAACCTTCAGCTGCTGGCAAGCTTGCGTGCTGCCTTCACCACTAGCTTTGGTCTGACCACAGGCATGAAGAAAATGGAGGTCGGGGATGAGCCAACAGCTGGAGAAACCTTGGGTAATCCTTCTGTAACCATGGGCAGGAGCGTGCTGCCCATGATTTGTGAATTCATCTGCTTTGAAAACATCCTGAGTGGGACTGTACCTCTATTAATGCAGGGACGCGCTTTCCAAGCCGAAGAGTTAGTGTGACCTTTGAAGGGCTCAACTGAATGAGTATGGAGATTACGAAGAAGCAAACTCTTTGCTAAATTGAACGTCTCAACTGAATGATCCTTCAGTGGGCATGCAGGGCTTGGACAGCCAGCAGCAAGGGAGCCTGTACCAAAAATTTCAGGCTAACTTACTTTGGGTTAACTGGTATGACAAAATGATGAATGCTGAGGTTTTGCGATGCAGCAATTGCACGAATGTTGAAATGTTAATTGTGTGGGCTCAGCTGCCTCGGGCTGGACATGCCATCCCTCGTACACGGCTGCCCCAGCATCTGCTGACCAAGGGACGGGAGCTTGGCAAAGGCAGCGTGGCTGCTGGAGAGGAGCTGAATTATGTGCTCAAGGCTGTCTTGCCCCTGCTCAAAATGGTTTCTACTCTTCTTTTCCGTTCTTAGTGTGCTAACATACCCCAGAGTGATCTGTCCTTCTCCTGCTTGTTTGTGGGCATGACGCTCTGCCTTCGCCTGTGCAGTGTGAATGTGGAGAAGCAGGGTTACCTAGTCCTGTGCGTTTTGATCCAAGCACCTTGACTTTGCAGGTGAATATATGGGACCATGCAGCGGTGCTGGGGGAGAGAGCTAACCTTCCCGGTCTCTGCAGCGGGAGTACTGTTTGGAACAGAGGTAATGGGACAGCTGTGTAAGGGGCATGTGCAATTTAGTAAGTGAGCTACATGGGTTACCGTTACATGCACTTTTCTGTAGGCTGCTGACTATTCCCAGTTTTGAAAATCACATCCTGCGTGATTTGCCCAAAGAGATGGAGGGGTGGAAGCAGACCTCAGGCCTCCTGATTTCTCTGCACTACAAGACCATGTTTCCCACCGGTTCCACACATATGAATGCATGGGTTTGAACACACAAAACTGTAGACACAAATTTAGATGTTGTCTTGAGGCGCCTTTGGTCCTTTCTTCTGTTGTTTCCCAAATTTGGGGCCTTAGGGGAGGTATGATGAGATCTGATTAGCTGTAATTCTGTTAATTATAACTTCTAAATTAGAGCATCAGTGCAGAAGCATCACTTTCTGATTTGGAGTAAGAAGCCCTTCATCTCAACAGAGCACAGTCAGTGCAGATGACAGTAGAGTGCTCTGAAACCCATCGGAGCAAAGTGATGCATTTCATGTGTGATGCCAAAATGGCTAATGGATTACTTTAGCTTAAGATTTATTACCCGCTACTTACTTAGGCTCTTGCAACTCACTACCCAAAGCTATGAATCTGTGTGTAAACTCACCTGCTATTTTATCTTTCTGTTCCACCCAGAGGCTGCCTGTATGAGGACTCTAACCTTAAACTTAAGTCCAGTCTGGTGTGGTCCTTCCTGTGACTCTTAAATTCTGAACTTGGTAGAAGTTCATTCTCAGGGGTGGAACTGGACTTGGAGGCTTCAATCCAGAGCACCTGTAGTTCCTTGGCCTTGCCCAGTGCCACCGTCCCCACGTGTATTTGCAGAGGAGGGTAAAAGATAATGTCTCACTCAGCTCTCCTCTCTTCTCCCCCTGCCCTCTTCTCCTCCAGCTGCTCTCCCTTTCACCTCCCCATGTCAAGGGCCTCTCCCAAAATACCTCTGGTTCATTTTTACTTGTTGGAAGGTTGCCATGTGTCCCCAGGATAACGGGAGGGAGCTGAGGAGCATTGCACAGAGCTCACAGAACAGCTTCTGACTGTCTCTCTGCCTTGACAAGAGGTTTTGGGGGGCTGCAGACTGACGATACGCACTAAGTTGCAGATAGGGTGGATTTCTGCTGCTTTTGTTGCTCCTGTGCTGAGGTTATATTGTGCATGAATGAATGCAGGCTTCTAGAAAAGGTTCAGGCTGTAGATTTAAGGGCAGGAGATGTTAAGAGAATCCACCTGGTTTGTTGTGAAGCCACAAAAGGTAGGAGGGCCATCCAGGACCTCCTATCAGGACTTCCTCACATGTCCAGATTTCTTTATACCAGGAGTCACTAGCCAGTGGTACGGCTTTGTACATAACACAGGCTTCCACAGTTGTTTTTGGTGACAAATTGTCTAAAAACAGAGTGAGACAAAGCACCTGTGTCTACTGGGGTGGAAGTCTGACACAGGTAGGTGAAATGGCCTGGCTGTGTACAAAGATCCAGAAACAACTGGTTTTGCCTTCAGGACTTGTTGGGCAGAAAATAACTTGGGCCTACCAAAGCTAGGACATCTGGTGTGTAAAAGTGTGTACTGTTTTGTAATGAATTGGAAATGGCATTACTGCAATATATATAATAACATGGAGATAGTGCAGTATGGTGTGAGGAACTTGTGGAGAATATGTAAAATGTCATGGTTTTCACATACATTGTGGAAAAGAGAAAATAACTTCAAGTGTAAACGGTATGGAAATTCAGTGAATAAACATTGGTGCATTCGAGGATTTTTCATGCAACAAGCTCGATTTATCTTTCACAGACAAAAAAATCTATAAACATCAATGACTGCAGTTACATGAGGAAGTCTGGGTGTGCAAGAAAACCTACTTTTCAATACATCTCCATTTCCTTAAATTTAAGCAATCGAACATTAGAAGATCTAAGATCTGATTCATTTCTCATTTGTATCAGTTTCATCCAGGACACCTCCTGAGATTTGAAAAAAGCTGTGCTGTTTAACACCTGAGTAAGCGAAAACCAGGTTCATTTTTCTGTTTGAGATCAACGTTTCAACAGCATGTTTCTTAACAGGCAAAATGAACTAGAACTATCGAAACACTCGGTTCACTTTGGGCAATAATTCACCGGGGCTGTGCAACTCGTAAACACATTGAGAAATTGCCCTTCCAGATCTAACCAGGGGTGGGTTGGAAGAACAAAGGAAATCCAACATTTCTTGAAATGCTAGGATTTTTCTTTCTTTCTTTTCAAGCAAAAAAAGCTCTCATGAAAATGCAGGTGCAGCTCTTAACTTACATCTAGGCAGTAAATGACTCAACAAAGAACATTATCTCCTAGTTCAGAAGTGCATGTGATGCTATTCCCTATCCCATTGCATGGGAGAAGATATAGAAACCTGGAAATGCAAGACCACCTTCATGGAATATCACGTATTCCAGTATTTTTGTTAGCACATGTGTTCACAAACTATGTCCACATGGTATAATACCCCAGAGACATATAGCATAACATGATGCAGTTTACTTCTAAGTCAGACCTCTCTTGTATGGCCTAAAAGCTTTGTAAGAATTTAGCAGCAATATCAAGAAAAACCAATATAAGTGGTCCATTAATGAATAGGTCCTTGAGTGTCAGGAAGCAGACGTTGTTGGAAACTTGGGTAATATTACTGTTGGGTTTTATTAATTAAATATAGCTATTAATATGACCTTGGATTTAAACACAATGACCTCCTTTGTGAGTATGATTAGCAGATGTTTACCATAATTCTTCACTCTGTGAAAAATGCTTGTTGCACCCAATAAAAACAACCGTATTTACTTTGCTAAATCAAATATTTGGAACTTGGGCCTTACTTTATATATCATGGCTCCAGTGTCTTAGACTTTCCAACTTTAAGGTTGAGAGCCCTTGGAGTAACATATGTGGTAGATCTCCGAGTACAATCACCTATTGTATTAGTGAGCGGGATTTTTTTTCCCCTTCCTCTTTGGCATTGCATCTTCTACAGTGAAACCAGTGTGCTCTGCCAGCCTCTGGATTTTATTTTTACAGAAATGTGGGGAGAACATTTTTGAATCCACAAGGTTTTCTGTATTTTATCCGTTACTTGCAGGCAGCTTCCTTTCCAGAAGAACTGCAGCAATGGAAGCAGGAAACACAATTCCAGTTCTTAAAATAAAGCTGGAAGTTATTTTCCTTTTCAATAGCATATCACCTAATTTTAGACTTTTAAAAGTCTGTTTCCCCATAGTTTTCCTTTTCTTCTACCAGGTCCAGGATTTAGAAGTGGTAAGTCCCATTAATAATACAGATGATCCCCCCTCCCCAAATTGCCACCTGCTGCCCTCAAATTGCAAGAGGTATTTTCCGTATATATGAGCGTTGTTTCCCAGGTGCTGGGGTCAGTTTTAGTAGCGGGTCTGCTGCCCACTTGTCTGCAGTGCCGAAAGGAAATAGCAAGGGAACAAAACTATGCTTTTCTTGGGAAACCACTCCCTTTGGAATGGAGAGATATGGCTTGCCACTTTTATTTTGTTTCCTCCTCCAAAGTAAGCAACAACATTGCAAGGATCAGGGCCAGCGAGAAGAGAGTATTATTTAAAAGGCGTCATCTATCTAGCCGTTGTGTTTCAGGAAAAGGAGTCTCCTGCTTCATATTTTAAGGAGTGTAATAAAAATAGCAGTTGGTTTAAGAAAGGGGCTGATGGACTGGAGAAAGTGACAGCAGCAGCACAGGGAAATAGTACTCCATTTATCTGAGCAAGCTAGCACATTGATAACGCTTCTCTCCGCAGTAGGTGCTATCAGATCAGAGACAATTTGTATCCCCGGTGTGGCAGGTTACTTACACGGTAACAAGTCTCCCCGACATTATTGCAGATCATCATTAACTAGCTACTGCTGTTTGTTTGCCTGTTACCTGCTAGATGACGTTCATGAGTCATGTCGTATCATTTATATATCTCGCCCGGCTTAGGGACCTGCTGCTTCTGAAAAGCCACTCAGCCTGGGATCTCGCCCCTTGCTTCATTTTACATCGGGGGGGAGCAGAAAAGTAAGGAAAAAAAAATAAATTACTGGTTGCAGCTTCCCTTTTGCTTTAACGTAAGCAAAATGAAGGTTGCGTAGGATATGTTTAACTGTGATGAGTAGCAGCAGCGGGCATACACAAAAGAAAGGGACAGAAGTAGTAAGGAAGAAGGATGGGCTGGCTCTTCTCGATCCTCAGATCTGATGTTGGCAGGGGTGTGGGCGTGTGTAAGGATCCAGATAAGGATTAACGGCTCTCGGTGGGATATCATGCTTTCTGAAGATTTTTAATCAGTTGGACTGGCATCCTATAAGCACATTTCTTACTTGATTATCTTTCTCGGGGTGTTTCGGTTTCCTTTTCCTTTGTTCAGTAATATTTGTAATTACTGTCTGTTTATTAAAATGTGAGATCCTTTTCAGCTTGCAACCTGAAGGCTCTTTGTTTTTGCCAGTTTTTAAAGTTTTATTTGGTGATTTTTCTAGCCTGATTTGCTTTATCTCAGTAGCATATTTTATCCCTTTACTGAAAATATGGGGTCAGATCGTCACGTTACAAGTCTTTGGAAGCCAATTGCAAAATCTCCATTGAAGCCAGTGCATCTCTTGATTTGTAGTTGACAGTATGCCCCATTATATCTATCCTAAATAGTTGCAGGTTAGGTCACTCAGGAGGGAAGGCCATAATTTTGTATGAAAGCACAGTTTAGTGAAACTATGCTATCAGCACAACTATTATAAAACATGAAGTGCTTTGTCTTCTCCCTTATAAAATGTGTAATTTCTACCCATTATCAGTATTATTACAAGAGTCCTTGCAGTAAACTTGTCTTTTGATAGGCAGAAACTTGTCTGTGCTGGGAACGAATACAGTGAAGTGTAACTTCTCTTTTAAAGGAGAATAAATAACATGAGTGAAGTTTACTAGAACACAATAAAGCCGTTTCCAGGAAAGCTGCTGCAGAGGCAGGTAGGATATGCTGAAGATTTATACTTGGGGTGAACACGTGCAAGTACCATAATGATGCTGTAGAGAACATCGGAGTAAAATATTTGATCAACAAATATGCCTAAAGAAGATACATGGTTTGGTTTTCTTACTGGCTTTCAGATTACAGTGGCACAGTTAAATGAAGGTTCCTTTGAACCTATGCATGAATAAATCATCGTGGCTGGGAGAAGGTCAGATCTAGCACGGTTACCTCTTTCCTAGACAGAGCAAATTTTGATTGCCCACCAATCTGCCAAATTTTGTTTAGTTTGTGGATTCAGGGGCGAGCACCAGGAGAAGGGAGAAGCTGAGAAAGACAAGATTGGTCTCAACAACATCATACAACTCACTGTGCAGCTGCTACCACGAGGAGAGTTTTAAAACTAAAGCATGGCTTATCCTGGCTAGGTGTGCAATTGTTTTGAACTAATTCAATCAAGATTCAGGAGATTATAGTGAAAAAAAGAAAAAAAAAAAAAATCAGTAAAAAGGGTGGAGTAGCTGCTGTGATTAAGAAAAAAGATTACTGTTGATTTATTGATTTGGTCTTCAGCTTGCCATCTCAATCAGGAGTTTCTTTTGGTTAATGTTATTAATATTTATACTCTAGTACCATGTGCCAATTAGAGTAGAATGTAATTAAGTCTCCAGGCCTGAAAATATTAGGCCCCATGTAGCACAAAGCCTTTGCATCACACGTTACTGGAAAGAGAAACTTAAGTCTGAAAATCTGGTGCAGAGCACAGCAAAAGGCCTGTTCTCTTTTCAATGCAAGAAGCAGTTTTTGTGGTTGGCCGTCCTGGGAACGTCAGAGAAAGATGGTTGCAGAAGCCTTTTGCTATGTTCTTGAGTTTTGAGGGAAGTCATCCTGGCCAATCCCATCTTCTCCTGCAACCAGTGAGAAACGTTCCTCAAGCTCACGTTGACTCTCTCCTTTTCCCTGCAGAGAACTCAGTTTTGGGGCACTTCTGTCTTCAGGCAGGGTTTTGTGTTGCTGGTGGCTGTTTGCTGGGTCTGGGACTCCTCCAAGTTAGCACGACACCTTGGTGTAGGGTCTTACTCTGCAACGAGCAGCACAAATTGTAGGAGCTCTCAAGGTCTTCCCTTCAGTTTGAGCTGACAATGGGATAGTTGAAGACTTATTTTTTTTCTGTGCAGAGGGAAACATGAGAACTCATTGTTGTGAAGCGGCAGAACTGAGTCACCGAGGGTTTAGTCAAAGAAGAAACACATCTCATCAGTGCAAACCAGAATAAAAAAACGTGCTTTCTTCATTACTCATTATACCACAATGAGAATCAAAATCACTCAAAAATTGTTGTAACAGCTATATGTTGCTTAGATAAAATAGTCTGGAAAGGATAGATTTTGTGGGAATCGCTTCTGATTTATGCAATGCAATATGTGAAGCCAACTTGCTGTGATTTTTTCCAGTTATGTGCAATTATATTAGATTTAATCAAAGAACTTTGAATTATTTGCACCATTCCATAGCGCTTGCATAGTACCTCTGGGTGTCACTGAACGTGTTGTGGCCATTTAAGTGTACTGTTCTTGCAAACAACACAGTGGGAAAATTAATTTAAATTTTTTTGTATATCTGGATGCTTAATTTTCAGAGCTGTGCTTTGTTCTGAGTTTTGCTGTATTTTAAGCATAAATCCTATTTTTTAAGACAAATGGCAAGCAATTCTATTCTGCTTTTACAGTGTAAAAAGATTTATTGTATGGTTTACTGGGGGTGGGGGTCTGAGTTTAACGTATCGCCTCAAACCTGGTCCTTCAGCTTCCTTTCCTGCTTCCATATGGGTACCCAATGTGGTCAAGATTTGGTCTTGAAATCAGCGTGGTATAACACATCCCAGCACACATTACCCTGCTTCAAAAAATGTGCTGTGCCACCCTGCCCACCAGCCATGTCCCCCTTATGGTCCACAAGTGATGGAGCCACCAAACCTTGGCTGGTTGGGATCACGGGGACAAGTCGATGTGCACATTGGCTGTCAGCTCGTGGGAGCAGATGAAGCTTTGAGGATGGGTGTGAGCACATGTAAATAGTTTGGTAGCCACTTCTTCATCTGTGAACCCCACCTTGCTGGCCATTGCAATGGGATTTTTCGCCCATGGAGCTGCAGCAAGTGTGTTGCTCCCACTTTTTTCTCTGTTCACTCACAAGCTGCACTTTAATATTATTAGAGGGAGGGATTTATGAGTTTCTGGTATTTAAGAAGGCTTAATTGGTTCCTGTAATATTTTACATTTTAAGTATTGGAAAATCACAAAATAGCTCTGGAGGAAAATGGAGCCAGCTCAAAGGGAGAAGCTCTTCTCCATACCACAAGAAGTCTTTAAAAAGCCTTTAAAAGCGGAAGAAAAAAAAAAAGAGGACAGCAATGTCTTGTCAGTTCTCAGTGTCTACCTGATTTATTTATTTATTTATGCATATAACAACCACCTTGCAGCAGTTGGAGTTGTGTATGAATTTTCTTGGTGTGAAACCGTGAGTAGAGCGACAAATGCAACAGGAAAAGATCTTGCGCAGTTCTTTCTGCACAAGCAAGCCTGTGTTGCCTGCGCTGGTTTGTGCTGGGGCCAGTACTGGCGGTCCCTCCACTGTTGGGTTGGTGCGATGGCCAAAGCTCTCTTAGCAGGCTGAGGATCGGGGGTTTAGGGAGCTTTGCAGCCCCTGAGTAGTCAAACGGAATAGAAATACTTTTTATATTATTTTTCAGAAAGACCCTAACTTTTTTTTCACCGTCAATTCATCACATTTGGACTTCAAATTTAGTTAATCTTGCAATGGTTGTGAAAGAAATGTGCTCTGTTTAGTAAATCTGTGTCTTAGAAAAGACAATAATTGATACTTAACTACACAAAATAAATAGCTATATAAAAATGAGATTACCCCCCCCTCCGCCCCCCAAGCAATAGATCTTTGCCTGCTCTCTCGCAGCTGCTGGAAAAGTGGCTTTACATTTGCAGAGCTTGGTGTGGTGCACAAATAAAGGAGTAAATAAAAGGGTTTGCTGACGCAAGTGTCGCAGGGTATGTGCAACACGTGAGTGGAAAACTGGTCAAATCGGCAAACAAAGCGATGTGCCTTCTTGAGTGTCCCGGGTAAACCTAGGAGGGGTGGAAAGCAGTAGTGATTTTTCTTGGTTTTTTTTTTTT
>VYXH01005799.1:1850617-1862938 GCA_013397275.1 Burhinus bistriatus | reverse complement strand
TTTTTTTTTTTTTTTTAGTGTGAATGTTTTTAAAACATTGAGGGCTGTTAGTGTCAACAAAGGAGTACAGAGGGAGAAAAGCAGAAATAAACACGTGACTGGAAAGGTGCATCAGAATACAGTAATTATATAAGCTTTATTTTTGTTGCCTTTGATGCCAGTGTAAGTATGTGAAAACTAATGCACTGCAGAGGACAGGTTTGTGGTTGAAATACACTTGATAGATTTTGACAAATTAAACAGCTGTAAAGATGTTTGGAAGTTTTCCAGATCTTTACTGTTATTTATGTCACTGAACTAAAAAAATCAGTGGTTAATTTGCAGTTCTTATAATTTTTATGATACTTCTGTTGTTGTAAATTTAGCAGCGTGCAGCATCAACTCAGCGGGATACATTTTATGTTGTCAGCTACCTTTTGACATCATAATAGATTTCAGTTGCCAAAGCTTCAGGGGGAGAGAGAGAGAGAGAGAGAGAATAAAATGTAAGAGCGTGCTGCACAAGCGCTTGGATCGAACCCAGGTAGGAGAGGAACCGGTCTACGGGGCGGCTGCTGAGGCCAGGCTTGGTCCTTGGGGGACGGTGGGGATGCTCCAGAGTTCTCATGCACATAGCGATAAATGTGTTTTAAGTGGTAAGGATGGATAAGATGCTGATAGGATTGGGCCCCTACAGTATTGTTGACAGGCCTTTGAAGTCTAGGTGGCTGCTTGTGGCTGATAACAGTGGCGGTGCTGAGTTCCTCGGGTCTTGTCCCACCACGTGGACCTTCTCGTGATACTGTGTCCCAACAGCTCCCAGCGTGGGCTGTGGCTAAAAGGGCAGCAGGTTGAGATCTGGTCTTCCAGCAGTTGTCAAGCTGATGTCTGTCTTGGTGTGTAACCCGGTTTTGGGGTGCTATCCACCTCCAAGTTATTTCTTCTCACACGGTGGTCCGTGGTGTGTTTCCTGGGTAAATACAAGATAGAGAGAGGCCAAGTAAATCTCCGGCGTGCCTGAGTTGTACGTGGGAGCAGCTTCTGTCCTGTGGGACGGTGTTGATCGAAAAGAGAAAGGCCAAACAGTTTTACAGAGTGCCTCCGGTACTTGAATTCATACATTTTGCAAGCTCTTTTATTAGAGACTTCTTGCAATATTTTTCTTTTTATAGGTACTCTCTATTCTCTCTATTTATAGAGACTCTTCTTCTATTGTCTCCTATCCTAGAAGAGGGAGAGACATCTTAGGTGGCTTAAAGAAGAGATGTAGTTGTTTCCCTCTTGGGAGGCTTATTTTAGTGGGATAAAAATGATGGTTTTAATCTAAGGAGTGAGACCTGCCTTGAGAATGTGTGACACATGAAATGGACTTCTTATAAAGCATAGGCATGCCCTTACCATCTTCCGCTTCTTTCAACATTTGCCCTTTGCCTCCTAAGCCTGAAAATGGAAGAATTTATTAACGGTTGTTTCCTCAGTGTTTGTGGCACTAGCCACATTTCTCAAGGGCGTTTCACGTGCTCTTTCCACTCTAATGGGATTGTCCATTGAGTTCAGCTCTTGCACATTGGGGATCCATTTGCACAGATAGCTGATTAAGCTGAACCTTCCTCATCCGTAGGTAATCCCAAAATACGCAAATTGTTAGCGTGAGATTGGTTTTCTAACATTTTTGGGTTTATAATTAAGTGCTTTGTAGTTGTCCTCCACCTCCCTCCTCATCAGAGTCTTTAGCCATGCTGCCTCCAGCTCTCCCATTCCATTTTTCTTTCTTGATCATCTTTTTTTTTTTTTTTTTTCCCCTGGAGGTAGTTTTATGTCTGACTTTTTCTCTGCGTACTGCTTCAAAACTGCATGACTTGGAGTAGATTTTGGGCACAAAGAAAATTTGTGAAGAGAGCATCACGCTGCTGCTTGGTTTGTGCTGGGTCTTGCTCACCAAGATCACAGCGGCCAACGCTGGAGTGAGCGTGGGCATAGCTTTGGGGAAAGGACACACGTTTACTCTTGACTTATTTTTGCTATCCCCGTCTTTTGGCAAAGGAGAGATTGGAGGTGGGACACTGAGGGGGCTTTGTTTGCAAATAAGGTGATTAAGCAGTGGTGAGCACCAAGGAGCTGAGCAGGAGCCTGGTGTTTGCTCGGGCAGCCATGGCCCTGCTCAGATGCCTGCACCACCACGTTCCTTCGGTGCTCTTCAGGTGGAAGGTGCTGCTCTTGCGCGTTGGAAGAGCAAGATCAAATTTTCATTTTGCTTCGCAGCAGCAGACTAGTATGTTAGTCTGTGTTCACTGGCTAGACTTATTCTGGCTAATGTTTGCCAGATTCTTCTATTACATATTAAAATAAGATCTTATGAGTGGGTTTTATTTTTGTGCGTGTTTCAAAAAACTAGGCCAGCCCTAACAAGCACATTTTCGTGTTTTTGTTTTTGCATTTTGTCATTTTACATATTGAAAAATGGAATGCAAAAAAAAAAAAAAGCCTGCTAACATCAGAAAGCAATAAAGCTTTGCATTATTCTGCATAAGTGTTAAAATCTGACTGATAGTTTGTATATACAGACTTTGTTTTTTATGGTATTTCCTTTCCCCACCCAAAGATCACAGATGCTACGATAAAAATTAATGCCCTTCTAGTAAATGCTTTTCTTTTCTGAACTTGGCCTAGGGAGGGTCACACAGTGCTTTTGTTACTGATAAATGTGGCAAGATTTAGGTACAAATAACAGGCAGACATTAATTTGTCAGGGCAAGAACTTCTAAAAGAAAATGCAGAGCATTTCTCCCTCCTTAAATCCAGCTATTTCAATATCATAAAGTTTTTATTTTAACCATCAGGAGAGTAGCCCTGTTTGAAGAATTCAGCTTTAAAAAATGTCTTGGTAAATTGAGATTTTAGGACTACCTATTTGGAGGACGTTCCGTATGATAAATGACCCTTATAAGACAAAAAAAAAAGTAATTTTGCATGTCTGCTTCCTAGGATGTGTGATAATAATAAATGAACATTTTATATATCATTATATATATATCATGGCAGAACAAAAATCAGAAGATGTATTATTCATTATTCGTGTTACTTTATGTTTAAAAGGCAAAGGTTTTTGCTTCTTTGCCAAAACAACGGCTACAGAATATATTTGTAATAATCCCCGCAAATATGAAGGTTGGAGACATCTTCTAGGCTGTTACCACTGGAGAAAATAGAGATGCCTTTTAATTGTATTCATTTGAACATTAATACATTAATGCTGAGATTTAAGTACTGTTACTATTAAAAATTAAACTGGAGGGGCGGCGTGCAGATCATATGCTTTAGTGTAAGTTGTCAGGTGTGGTGTTTGCATATTCAGCCTGCTATTCCAACACTAAAATGGATGTTTGAGACTGGATTTGGCTTTCTGAGGGACACTTTTACACACCACCCCCCTGGTTTCATTTCTGGAAGTAGCATTTCTTTTCACAGATGTATTTGCACCAGCTGAGCAAAAGTTGCACTGATTAAAATCAGAGGAGGTTGAGGAGTAACTTGTTTGCCATCCTGAAGTCCTCTTGTTCTTCTCCCCGTCCTCCCCCTGCCGTGTCCGCAGCTATTTTGCAATATGCAACCCCCTCCGAGCACCGCCTGCGGAACTGGAGTAGCTCTGGCATGAAGATTTCCCAGTGGGAGAACTTGTGTGGATGGTAATTTTAATGAGACCTGATTTAAGCAGTAGAATAGATCCATAAAACTAATACAAGCAGACTTTCAAGAGCTCTACTATTTGTCAGGGCAGTGAATTTTAGAGATGCATCCATTGGCTTGGTAAAGAATATTATAATCTCGAAAACGTAACCTGTATTAATTCAGATTGTTTCTATGCAAAGTACTACTGAGAACTGCTTGAATCCAGGGCAGGCCAAATATAGACTTATTTATTTTTGAGGCTCAACTTTCTTCCAAAAATCATGCTGGAACCACAGGACCTGAAAGCTGTGCTCTATATGAATGAATGCAAAGTCTGTACGAGGGCACACAGCTGTGTGTCTAAGCTGTGACAAACCCTGAGCTTTGCTTTTTTTCGCCTTCACTTAAGGCCACTGCTTGGTCCATGCGTATTTCAACCTCTCCCGCATTGTCACACCTACTTACATACTGGCAGTAACGCGGTTTTCTTCTGCCCTGTGGATACAGGTGTTACGCCCGTCCCAGAACCTGAATCCCATGTCAAGTAATACACTTGGTCTGTGGCTTTTCTTTTTCATCCTGGTGCTCAGGAGTGTCTCTCGCTGTTGTTGGAAATTGTGTAGTTCTGCTTGGCACTATTAAACTGTTTTCTTTCCCTCACTCTCCTCCCCAGCCCCTTCCCTCTGTCCTGTCTGTGATTTTTTTTTTTTTTTATTTTCCCCCTCCCACTAGCTTTTTTTTGCTGCAGCTATCTCAAATGGCAGTGAGAAAGGGAGCAGGTGGGGGAAAACTCAGAGCAGGAGCTTGAGGTGGGAATAGGAAGAGCTGGAGCATGTCGATGGAGGCTGGGGAGACCCAGCAAGCAGCGGAGAACAAGGAGGAAGAGGGCAGAAGAGTATCGTAGGGTGGGGAAAGGGGAAAAAGCTCGGAGGGAGGGATGGAGGCAGAGGGCTAGGAGAGGCAGGCCAGGGATTCAGTGTGCAGGCTGAGCGGAGGGATGCTCTGTGCTGTGGGAGGGGGGCCCTGGCTTTCCCACTCTCTTCCCGGGCTCGGGCAACCCACCGACTGCACAAACGCAGACGGAGAGGAGGTTGCTTCTGCCAGAGCCAGCGGTAGCAGTGACATGCGTTTAAATGGGGAAAAAGTTTATTTGCTTTTTCTCGCAGGATATGCTAAGTGATTTTGCAGTTTTGAGTGGAGTGGCATTATTGCACTTAGCTCTGCATTTATTAAATAAATTTGTTCTCCAACTCAAGTGTTAAGTGTGTATTATGAAACCTCAGAGCCAATCTTAGTGGTTGCAGTGTGCAAATATTTTTAAAATCATGTAATTAAACAGGGCTTGGGCTGCAATGTCCACTGAAGTGATTTATTAATTGAATGGTTTGATTAAATTTAATGTTATTTAAGTTTATACAGAAGGGGTTGGTATCTCTTTCACAGATAGGGACATCTTGTGGGGCTGTCAGTGATGGTTCAGAGGTCCTTAGGAGGAATCTTTAGCACCCAATTAAATATTAACCAAGAAGATGTGACTTGTTCTTTCTCTGTCCCTGAAACTGTGTTTTGACATCTAAGGCCGGTGATAAAAATTTGCTCGGCAGAATCACTTGCAATGCACTCTATTTATCACTAGATTATTTCTAAATTAATCACGCTAAAAATCTTTCCATTGTAATTGTGCTGGGGCTCAGTGCTGTACAATGTGTGTAAATAAAAAATGCCCTTTTAATTTCATGTTAACTGTATCGAGCTGCTGTTGCAGCCAAACTGTATCTTTTTTTCGGTGGAATGTCATTTTAAAGGTATTGTGGTTACTGAGCGGCAGCTGTGATTGAAAAGTATGTAAACTAATCTTTAGTTGCTCGTGTCATTTTTATATTCTTATGTCAGAACACAAGAAGGCTGCTTTAAATTTGTCTTTCACTGTGTATTAATTTTCAAGTCTAATTTTTCTTGGGTTAAAGCATATACTGCATTCTCTACTACACATTACCATTCAGTGCCAAAGTAAATGGCTACTTGTGAAAAAGTACAAAATTAGTTCCTGCTTGATTACTGTAAAATACATATTTATTTTCATAGGGAGAGTTTTTATTACCAGCGCATAAAGTACAATTATCCTGCATGGTATCGGTGACTTAGAAGATGAAGTAATCAAGCACTATGTATTTATTACTGTGAAGAGCCGTAAGTTTTAGGGCTGTGCATTGCTTTCCCAAAAACAAGAACGAAGGTGCGCAAGGCGTTTTGGTTTTTGTGGGTTTTTTTTTCTTTTTCTTCTAGGCTTGCATGATGCGTTGTTCCTGCTCTTTTAAATGCAGACCATTTAAAATAAAATCCTCAGTTAATATGTCTGCATAAGAACTTCTTTGTCTCTTGATGCCCAACCATTGAAAATTAAATGTGGTTGCGGATAAGTATTTATTCATACCATACCTCACACCTGATCTTGTGTCAGTATGACATCATCTTTGCCACAAAGATTTCTAGTGGTTTAAAAACGTTCTGTTGTGAAATAAGTGGGAGAGGTAGAAAAGGGACAAGGAAGGCAACAAAAATAAACTACTAGTGGGATTTGATGTTTTGCCAGTTAAAAAAAAAAAAAATTAAAAAAAATCATATTCTGAGGTCCACATGCTGCCTTTGATCCGTACACAGGACTCCCATTTGTGCCGGTGGCTGTTCAGCCTGCGGAGGGAAGGCTGTATATGACTTAATTTGTATGTTGTGGGAAGTACATTTTCCTAGCATGTGGTCTAGCTTACTTGAAGAATCTGAAATGCGTTATAAATGTAAATGCTGTGTTTAAGTAAAACTTCATTATGTTTTGGTGGTTTCCAAAAATGCACAGGATTTGACCTTAAAGTGTTATTTCAAGGTGTTATGATGTATGAGCTAGACTTTGTAGTCTTCTAAATTAAATCTTTGAACATGTTATTATTGTATTTTGGCATCGGCAAGATGTAGTTCTCAGCTATTTTCTGTCACAGCCTTCATTTTTCTAACAAGAGTAACGAGACAGGGCCAGATTCTTCTCTAAGAGGCGTGCGCGCGATGGGGATTACCCTGCCTTAACTGTGGTGTAAACGAGGCCAGGTCTGCCCTTTGCATCCAAGTCCAAGGTGGCGATGACTCCTCATCCATGGCTTGCCATCGTGGTGGAGCTGGTGCTCCCACAGAAACATGGGCGCAGCTGCCACCCACCACTGCTCCCCTTGACCATTGCAGAGCCCCACGTAGGATGTGGTGAAGGGTTTAGCATTTGGATCCAAATCTGGTTCATATATAAAAGGGGTTGTGTTTCTGTTTGGAAAATATGAGCCCCTTTTACGTAGCCCAGGTGTGGATTAGCTCTCTAAACCATTCGCCCATTCCTGTGTTTGTGGGAGACCTGTTTTCAATTCTTACAAAGAGGCTGTGCAAGTCAAGCCGTAGAAACAGCAGAAGCAATCAAAAAAATGGATTTAAAAAAAACATTTTTAAAAAATAACAAAGTGTTTGTGATCTCAAGTTGGTAGTCTGGATGTAAAGGCAGACATAACTGCTATACGTACGCTTATTTCCAAAGAAAATAGTTGCAAAACATTTCCACCTATGCCATGAGCACTCAGTGCTTGTATTTCTCCTTCCCTATGTAATAACCATATGTTTGTGCTTCAGGAGGGCAAGAAGCGCTGCCAGCCGTGGGGCACCATCCATGCTGGGGGCACGGGGAGGGTGCCAGCTAGCCATCCAGGGCCATGGGACAGGCAGGGTCTAGGCCAGGGTGTGTTGTTGCAGAAAAGTCAATTAAGAATAAGAGCTCTGAGTCAGCGCCCAGGGCCGTGGCTGTCGGTCGCCGAAGCACCGGAGAGAGACCGTCTTTGAAGTGTTGTTTTTGGTACCGGTTTCACGTTGAGCACTCGCGGTATGAATCACGATGGTTACGCGGGTGATCTTCCCTCAAGAACTAAGCCAACCCCAAACAATGGTGGGGCCACCCTTTTGGTCACTTCACATGATTGTCTGTCTGTCCGTCCCGGGGTGGTCTCCTGCCATTTGCTTGGGGTTGGAAGGGAGAGTGGCCGTGCAGCCAACGCATGTTGGAGGCTTGTCCTCCGTCCATGGCCAGGAGCTCCCCGTTTCCTCCTCCTTCATGAGCAGGCTGGCTCCTGGATGGGGGGGCAGCCTGAAATAATTGGTGCAAATATTTGAAATCCTAGATGGAAAAGACACGTAGGATATCCCGCTTTCCCTCTGTAGTTCCTTCCCTGCATCCCACACAGGGCGACGCTTAGAAACGCATCCAACCTCGAGTTCAAAACGGATCGCTTACCCGTGTTTCTTGAACAGCTAATTTTGCTGGCACATTATTATTCACCCTCTGCTATTTTCACGCTGTGACGCAAAACTAGAGAGAAGAAGAGATTGAAATTTTGACCGGTACGTTATCCTGATACCTGAAACACTGTGTCGATATGAGAGTATCTTTACCACAAGGACTTTCTTGGTGGTTTCAGAGATCCCAGTGTGAATAAGTAGAAAAAACAGAACTAATAGCTCAAGAAGCAAAAATATTTTTTTCTTAAAGAAATTGATTAACATGCAAATATGTACTGTATGCATATTAAATATCATTTCAAAATGTGATGGGCAGGAAGCATAAGTGATGCCATTTGGTTTTGTGGCATCAGTGTGGGTTGATTAAGGGGGTGGGGATAAATTTTGGGGATTATTGATATAGCATGAGTAGAGCCAGATGGTTGTATTACACATCTTTTGTGTTCTTGTTTGCTTCTTAAAGCAGTTGCAGAATTTTGCCCTGGGCAAAATTTACTCTTTGCTCGTATGTTCCCCTGTGAATTTACTTTTGACAAAGTACTTCACAAAGAGGGGAAACGCTGTGCTTTGTGCCCGCAAACTCATCTCTTCCCTTCGCGTTTGTGAAGCCAACAGTCCTCTACTTACGAAATATTTTGTAACTTGTGAAATAAATTAGCAGTAGGTGCAAGTTCAGTGCATGTGTGTTGTGTATTGCTACCCCTCGGTATGCAGTATTGATTTACAGTGCGTGTCATTTTTTTTAAATTTTCCTTGCAGTGTTTTGGAGAAGGAACTGTGGAAATGGCAACCAGTTCATTTTAATGCGCTACTTATGTAGTATTCTTCCATTAAAGAAATGTTGTCTTAAAGATTAATGAGCTAATTTTTCCATTACTTTTTTTTAAGTTTTGAGATTGTGGTATACCTGATTCATGTGATCAAAAACACATACTTTGTGGTATTCAGGTTGAGTGGGAGAACGTTGTACTAGGTAGGTGGTTCTTCACTGGGTGTTTGTGACGTTTGTTGGAACTGCTTATCACCGGAACCACCAAAATTTACATGTATTTGTTATTTCCCTTTGAAAGCAAATTTTTATTTTCCATAAAAAGGTGAGTTTTTGTAAAGGCTTTGTAAGAAAGAATTTATGTCTTATTTGTGCCTCACGCCAATTTTCGCGGGTGTAACTCCATTGACTCAGCTGAGGTTACATTTACATGGCTGTAGGCCCCTGGATGACAAGGTGCCTCTACATCGAGCAATTATAGTGGAAACAGTTGTGCTTGTAAATGTTTTGTCCTCTGCCTTTGTCCCTGTGTGAAATGGTGTGCTTGCAGGTAAGGGGGCTCGCCTCACTTGTGGCGGGAGGACTTTTATTGGGGACCAACTGATGCAGCCGCTGACTCGGTGGCCCCACACCTGCATCCCCTCTCCAGGCAAAGCCACCTCCCGTGTTTTGCCCAGGCTGCGAGCAGCAGCTTTGGGCCCTTTTTTGGGAAGCGGTACTTGATGCAAAAAAGGGGAATGGGCAGCTCTGACCCTATTGAAATCTCTGACTAGTTTAGTCACAAGTCTGAGGCCGAAGCAACTTACTCCTCATAATGATGCCATTGTGCTCATCCTATCTGATCGGTTCTTGAAATGTTTTAGTAAGTCTATCTTACAACATTATAAGAAGATAATCAGCTGCCTTAGAAGGTCCCCATCTGGAGTATAGAGTTCTTTTACTGAAAGATGTTTTGCCTTTCCGAGATAGCTCTCGCATTTCATCATCTGTTGTGCAGAGATGAAGTGCATATGAAAAGTCAGTGACTCTGAATCCATCTGTTGTTATTATTTTCCACTGATAATTGGCTTGAACAATGAAATGTCTGTGTCTGTAGCCTTTGAAACTGTACACCCTGTTTATTTTCTGGAGGTCTTGCTCCACTCTCACCCCCCACCCCCTTTTTTTTTTTGTTTTATTTTGGGGGGGGGTTGTTTCATTTTTCTCTCAAGCTCATAACTAGTGGAGCTTGCATGAAGATGACATCTTTGACTCCGTGCATCAGTAATGTGTCACTCAGCATCTAAAGCTTGCCAGCCAATTTTTGTCAGGGTCCTATGTCTGTTCTATATGAGTATAGAGTAGGCTTACAACAGGAAGGCTGGCAGATCCAGAGTTTATAGGTATCTTACCTGAAATGTAGTATTTATTTCACTTTCTCTATTAAAATATTAATTTAGAGCCCAGTATCTAATACCTATGGAATTAGATACTACCTGTAATTGTATAATATATTCAGTTGCATCCAGTTTTGCACGATGCAGGGTATTAATATTGGATTCCACTAACGGCCATTCCATTAGCTTGCTCAACCAGTATGAGATATATATGAGCAGGGAGGCATAACTACCAGCCAGAACTGCCAAAACAGTCATTAGAAGCTCCATTGGGATGGACAAAGGCTTTTACACAGTGATATACTGATTAAATTTTGTTCTATGGTTTATTTGCATCAAGGTTAGATCACTATCTTCTATGTGAACCGTATTATCTGACACCTTATTTGGAAGGTCATTTCAATGCAAAAATAGTGAATGATACAGGGGCTCTAAAATTTCTTGCAGGATTCTTTTGTGGAGGATTTTTATCTGGTTAGGCTTGACTAGCTCATGTTAGCAATTTTATTGTGCTTTAACGTGGTGTTTATCCAAGGAAAAGTAAAAACTCCCTCCATACTGTATGAGTGCTCAGTGGAACTGAACACGCTTGATCCGCATTAAAACTGTGAGTTATACCCAGTATCCTTTGAAATAATCTCTGGTACGTGCTTGAGAATCCAGTAAATACGTGTTGCATCTTTTAAAGCCTGAATCTTCTTGTGTCTGCCTGCGTGTAAGTGCTCTTTCAGAATGAAATTTCGGTGCCGGACACAGTCGTGGCATCCACATTACGCTGTAGTCTGGAGTGCAGGAGAGTAAGGCAGGGGAGTATAATCTTATTTGTGTCTCAATGGCAATCATTTAATACTACAAGTTATTAAAAAATAATTAAATTACTAAAACCAACATGTAGCTAGGACTCACAATAAGAGGTCAATGTGATTTGACTCCTTAAGTTAGGAAGGGACACTGGTGAATTCCAATTGCTTTAAAATTGTGCTGCTTCATTTTATTTCTGGAATGGAAGGATAAACGAGACTGAAAAATAATTTATTTCTCTAGAAGCAAGAGTAAATCACAGTATATAATTATGTATATTTGATTATAATAATAAATGCTCAGAGGTGCTTGGTGGTTATCACAGTCTCTAATTTAGTTGTTTTTTGAAGTAAATATAGTTTGGAGGGGTCGTTTTAGACGAGTAATATTTTGAAAATAATGTTTTTAAGGGAAACTTCAGAAATGTCTTCCTTTTCCCCAAATAAACTAGTAAATAGAGGTACATTATGCAGTGATTCATAACAGCTAAAATAGGTGGGAATGTCTTTTATATAGTAAACAAAAAAGGGACAGTACAAGCAAATTCACATTTAATCTGTCAACGCAACCAAAAGTCTCTGTATTAATTTTAAATCCTTGTTAAGAAAAGACTGGGCCAGGAATGTATTAGATTTCAGTACAGTTAATGAAAATTAATTTTACAGGTGGTGTTTGGTTGTGTTTCTTCTGCTTTGGCGAGATGGGTGGCTGAGCCAAAGCGGGCATAGCACACGATTCAGCTCTTTGCCAGAGCAATGCTTAGATTAGAAATGAACGTTTGGCGTCGAGTTGTTGGTGCTGTTGTTATTTACTATTATACGAGCAAAGCGTTTAGCGCTATGATTTGATTTGATTTTGTAGCTCCTATCCCCTTAAACAAGCTGTGTAGCTTGTCAGAGATCAGGACAGGTAGAATGCACAGCAGGCGTCTGATTTGAGCCAGTTACTCATTTGCTGAGTGTTTGTGTTTATGCAAAGGGGCCTCTTCCTGCATATTTAATCTAGAGTAAGGCAGTGGCTTTTGTTGTGTTTAGACCACATACCTTCAGTCCTTCCTTACACTGCAGCCAGTGTTGAAGCACAGAAAGGCTGGATAGTCAAAAGTGCTTTAGTGTTTTCAAACTCTCAACTTTTCTGCAGTTGGTTGGGAATTACTGTACAGCTCTAAGCCTTTTTCTTCCTCATTGATGGGTAAGTTTTCTCTTCGGTAGAGTAAGATACTTTTGTTTCTGTTCCATTTTATAAATGCAAAAAATGTTTGTTTGTTTTTAATTGTCCATACCTCCTTAAGCAAACCTGGTCCGCTGAGGGAGTTTGTTGCAGGGAATTAGATCAAGAATACAGGTGTTTCTGGAATATACTTCTGAATAAAGTACTAAATGCCGTATTGCAATAGGCAGGTAT
>VYXH01005799.1:1837100-1848785 GCA_013397275.1 Burhinus bistriatus | reverse complement strand
TGGTGGGAGAACCCTCAGGACCTCGCTCTGCCAGGCAGCCCTGCACGAGTAGTGTCGGAGTCCTGGAAAGTAACGGGTCCGGCGGTCTGGGCTTCGCGGAGAGGCCAGTCAGCAGCGCCCTGAGCCCGGCGGCTGCAGCGGGTGCTCCACCGTGCTCGGGGAAGGGATATTCCTCTCATTGCTGTAATTGGGTGAGGTCAAGTTTCAAGATGAGAGTTGTAGCACCAGACATAAAATGGTTAAGGCTGCCATTGAGGCACGGTGGGTTATTTTAAGAAACGGGGAAGATCTGGCGAGTATAAAACAGGCGGCGGCGTTTGATCTCCTGGCTCTCAGCGTCAGTGAGATGGCCTCTCATCATTTGATGGGGCATTTGACAGGTTTGATACTTTCTGGGAACGTGTTATGGTCTTTACCTCTGATGAATTCAATGAGGGCCAGCTCTGTTATGCAGAGTAATTCGTGTGAGGCAAATAACCAATGCATCATTAAAAGATGCAAGACTTACAATCGCAGTTCAAATTCTGTATTGGAAGCGAGCTGTTCTTAACTTGTCTATTAACTGTTCCCATATTTCCTATAAGAGCTATTAAAAAGCAGGGGAGGAATGGATTGTGATTAGTTTCGTAGCATTGGCTTACATCGAGCGATTCTTTTCCAAGGTTACAGTGGACTTGAAAGGTAATATTATTTTGAAAGAGAGAATGTGCTGTGCATAGCTTTGTCCTCGTGCTGTTATTTATTTTTATTTTATTTTATTTCTGTTTAGAATAAATAATAAGCACCAGCCAGAGATTCTGAACAGCCTGCTAATGACTGAGAATGAAAATACAGTATGATTTGCTCCCTCCTTCCACCGAGAAGCAGCAAGGTAGCGAGCATTAACATCCCTGTGTTTTGGCCTGTACCAAATCCATTTCCCCCTCTTCAAAGCAAGGTGGAAGAAGTGCACTTAGTCTCTCGCAGTTTTACTATTCACCTGCATTTCACTTTCTGAGGAGGTGATAATGACTCCTGGTACAGAAAATCTCCTATACTGTGTCTCCTGAGATTTAATATAGGCTGCGCGATGAAAAGTAGCCACCTTAATAATGGCCAGAAAAAATATTGCTCCCTCAGATTATTCCAAATAGTTAGTGTAATATATTTGTTTAGGTTGCTGGATACCTCTTTAAAAAAAATAAAATAGGTACAACAAGACTGAAGAGATGACTACTGACCATCCTCAAAGCAATTCTACGTGATTGTGTGTGTTAGTGCAAGTAGCTCAGCTGAGCGCGCCGGGTGAGAAAAGTAATCTGTATGCAGGATCAGGCCCACAAGCATGCCTGGTACCAGATGTTGCTCTTTACAGTCACTGTACATCCTATATTTTCAGGATGAGCAGAAAAACAAATGAAAAACATATTTTTTTTTCTCCCACAAATATACAGTTGGCAAAATCATTGGCTGCATCTATTCCTGCACAGGACAAGAAAATAATAATTATGAGAATAGTAGGACGTATTTCAGCCTGTGTTCAGTTGAATGTGAGTCAGGGAATTTTGGAGGGAAAGAAACAGCGGTATTAGATGGTTATGGTTCGCTGTATTGAGAAGAAATTACTGCACAGAAGTGCTTATTTTGATGATCGAGTTTTGATATTTTAAAGCTTTCAGGAAGCCTTTCAGTAAATATTTTAATTAGGCATGTTAAATGTATTTCAGCTGGTCTTATATAAGAAAAATGAATCGAAGTCAAATTTCAGAAACAGTTTTTTGTTGTGCTGTTGGGTGTGTGTTTTCTCTCTCTTCCCCCACCTCCCCCAATAAAATGTGTGCTTTCTAGGCAGTGAAGGGGAGATTCCTTTGCTACTTTAGCTTTCCAATAATGAATTGTAGGCTTCTCAAGTCTGGGACACTGGCAAAAAAAAAATGTACACGCGTAATTCTAGGCAGGGGAGCCACTCAGCTTGTGTTGTACTTTCCTGTGTAAAATTGCTCACAGCCAGTTTGTGCGGGATCAAGGTCTTTGTTACCTGTACCTAAGGCTCCTCTCATTTAGGTATTAGTAAAAATGTTACTGTTTTAAGTAGACTTTTGTTCTGCAGTGCTATTTCTGCGTATTCTTTAAGTTACTGGTTAAATTTGGCTTTGCAGTAATCACTCTGAGTTAGGGGTCCATCCTGCAGCCTCCCCGAAATGACCTCCCTGCCCTGAAGGAGGAGACCACTAAATGGATTAAGCATTGTGGGATCAAAAAAGTTACAAGGTCAAACCCGACACCAGGTATAATTGCAAAGCTGCTGATCTTTTTTGGCTGGTCCCTTGGTACTAGGTAAATAGGTAGGACCTGATCCACAGGGATAGGGGGTTTCTGTTAAAGTCAACTGAAAAGGTTATGGCACTGGCTTAGGTTGTGATCTTTTTAGTATTATTACCAGTTGTCTTTCCAAAATCCTGCTGAAAACAGATACTTTAAAAAGTGTCTTTGTATTCAAGGATTTAAAAACATATTATAGAAGCGTTCACCCAGCTTGCTGATAGGTAAACCGAGGCACTCAGCAAGTAAACCCAATGTTTTTGGGAATATCTGGTAAAATCTGAGCAGGGCACATAGTTTTGCATGGACCATTCCCTGCGTGGGATGCCAGTTGAGCCAAGGGGACGGTGTCGCGGGCACTTGGAGACCTTCCCTCCACTTGTGAGACAGCAGGACCACTGCTTCTTGCAAAGTGGATTTTTGTTTGTGGTTTGGTTTTCTATTTTAATCATCTCCTTAGGGGGAAAATGTGAGTGTAGTGAAGTGTCTTGCTTTGGTAGGATGGGATTTTTTCTTTGTTTGCTCCATACGCACACTTAGTGTTGATGGTACTTTGTGTTTATCTTAAGGACAGCATGATGGAAGGAATGTGTGTTGCCTACATCAATTTGCTCACCCATATAAACATTTTCAGGAGGAAAGTCTGTATTTGTGTTTCTATGTTTTGAGATAGTCAACTTTTCGACTATTAATGAGGAATTTTCACAGGTGGCAACAGCTGTCTCTGCTGCTCATTTTAACTTCAGTGGTACATTATCCAAATTTTTGAAAGTCAGGTAGCATATAGCGAGACTTAGATAACCAGAAATGAAAGCAGACGAGGTTTCAGTCAGGCAGTAATTTGTGAGAAGAGATGAAGTCCTCCTCAGATCTTCCATGTGTGTTGCCCTGGCAGACCATGTTGCTCTCCCACCAGCTAACGGTGGGCCAGTGTTACTGGGTTTCCTTGGAAGGTGTGCAGTTCATGTATGACAAATGTGTTTAGAAAGCATTACCTGCCTTTTACAGCACTGCTGAAAGAGATACTATATGCGCATTTTATGCGAACATGTAATTTTCAGCAGTTTCCTTAAAAAGTACATTTTAAGATGGTTCATTTGCTATCATGAAGACTCAGGGTAGAAATGAAGTCTGCTTGCAAAATACTGCCAAAATAAGGATCTGACTGCCAAATACCCAGAAAATTTATAAAACAGATAAATATGAAAAGAGGTTTAAAGTGTCAAATCCAAGATAACCCCCGCAGCAAAGCAGGATAAAAGCCTTTATTGTTGCTAATCTAAGAACACATCGTATGTCAAAGGTCACGTATTTTACATAAAAGATGTATTGTTTTACATACTCTCAGGAAGGTGAGGCCTGACCTATTATGATGGAGTAGTGTTATGTCCTTTACAGTGCAGAATCAGGAATGTCTTATACATGTATCCCAGCGAAGCACATAGGGCTTCCTATAAAGCAAACGTGTACAAATTTTGGCGCCTGATCTTCTGGTACCTCATTCCAAGAATTGTGAAAAGCTTCTCACTCAAAACGTAAAAAATAAAAAATAGAAAATGCCAGCGAGCAACAGATAAAACCAATACTCATTTTGTCTCAAGGTAACCTTTTTTCCCTGGCTAAAAATAATCAGGTTTCAATGGTAAAGAAGTAATGTCTCATTCTCATTGTGAAAACATTTTTTTTCTTTCAAAATAAATGGCATATGAGTACGTTTTCTTTTGAAAGAATTTAATGAAGATTCTGATTTTCCCCAGAGGTTGATTATTTCACTACTTCAGTGAAAAGCTTCACCTACTGATGTAAATAGCATAACTTACCATTTGATGAGTTTCACAAACACCCCCAAAACTCCACATCACTGTGTGAATTTTATGAAGTGGAGTTTCACGTAGGTCTATCTTACACATCCACATGTCACTGACTTTCCGTTTCATATGATGTCATCTGTGTCACCCAATTATTGCATATTTCTTTCTGTCTTTATTATGTATTATTCTGCACCCCTGCAGCAGAAGATCAACATTTCAGTGAAATTATGTTATAATTTTACTCTGTTAAGGTATTTGGTCAATTGATGTGGAATTAATTCTGAATGCTGTTAGTGGTTTGAGTTAGTAACTTGATCTAAATTAATAAACAAATGTTTTTCTTTTCTCTTGTACCATATGTTGATCCCAATTACATGAACAGAAAGTGGCAGATTGTCATGTTTCTTAAAAGATTACATACTCTTTTGCATAAGAGAGAGTACACAAGATGCAGTAATATACAGGGTAAAAAAAACCCTACACGTGCTGTTTTCTCCCTCCTACTTTTTACAAAGATATGCTTTAATTATTTCTCTTTTTAATACCCACTGCTCTTACCACCTCGGCATACTTGGTGTGCTCTTGGTAATGCTTAACGAGATGCTATCCCAAGACAGTAAACAACTTTTTGAATTAGGTATGGAAGATGCAGCTAGTTTTAAAATCTCATCTAAGACTGTGTCTCTATGGAAAAGGATGAAAAAAAAAAAAATAGAAGGGATCCAGAAGCTAAAATAGCAGTGGTTACAAATGGTCTTAAAATGCCTTAAGTAAGGAGAAGCCATTCAGACAATAGTCAGGTTTCTGAAACAAAGGACTGAACTCATCTATTATTCAAACTGAAAATAGATTGATAGACATCAAGATTAAGAAAGTTTATGCTAGAGAACAAAGATGTCTCATCTCCATGGGTTTTTTTTTTCTTCTTTTTTTTTTTTTTTTCTCCCAAAGACCAAGTTGTTCGTGCTGAACTGAAGAGCCTCACACTGGCTGGTACTGATAAGCAGCAGTCCTGTGACTTACTTGTTTTTATTAACTCTGTCTGAAAGTCATTCAGCATTAAACACGATTAGATTCATTTGTTGCTTTATTTATGTTTTTACTTGTAAATGTGGTGCCAATGAAAATGCTTTGGGTGTTGTTGCTGACACTGAACCAGCAGTCATGTGTGTTACCTTCTTTCTCTGCAGGGTAAGAAGAGTGACCTTTTTGGGTGGCTGTAACTGAAGATTGCTTTACCGGAGCAACTGAAGAAGGTAAATACAAATACTGTTTTGCACACAGTTTCTGAAACACCTCTGAAGGAAGGTTGTCATCGTGCAAACCCCAGGACCATGCCTTAGATGCACAAGTAAAGGCCCATCTGGCAACATGGTTAAAGATTGCAGCGTTGGGTTTGGAGCTAAGCTTTTGGAGCCATCGCTGTGCCTTTAAACCTGTGTTTTGCCTGGGAAGCCAATGGTTTAGCTTTCCAGTTCCATTTTAGGAGCAAGTCCACAAAGATGCACTTTTTGGCTTTCAGCCATGTTCTGAGAAGGCTGTTTGGTAACTGGACAGAGCCTGTGCATGAATGGGAAAACCCTGCTCTGGCTGGTCTGCACGTGGCCAAGTCCATGGCCCAGCATCCATGGGTGCTGGGCTGGGAGCTGCAGCAGCACAGTCCCACAGCAAGGTCCCCTTACTGGGGCAAATCCCTGAGGAATGGTCAAGTCAGCTTCAGTGCTACTTTGTCCCAGGCTGAGACACTCCTGGATTTACAGCAGTGTGTTGAGCAGAACAGGAGAGCAGAATTTAGCTGTTAATCTGATTGCTTATCACTGCAAAAATTAAAACACGTGCTTTTTAGTCTTTTGGAGCATAGCAAAAAGGAAAGAAATATCACTCTCTGCAAAATGATTTTTATTTAAAGCAACGTGAAAGTCCCTTGCTTCTAAATTAACTCCTTGTCTCTCTTCTGGTCCAAAGTTTCAAGTTGGAAAGGAATATTAACATCACAAAAGTGGTGATTCACAAAATTAACTTGCAGAAGAGAAGAGTAACGCAGATCAGTGTTTGGTACTGAAGGGTGTCATCTGACTGAGGTTCATATGGCTGCTTTATAATCACCTTCTTTCAGAAATTAATAGTCGGTTAAGCACCATAGCAACAAGCAACACTGATGTAAGCGTTGAGCAGTGGCTGCTGTTCGCTGTGATGTCAGTGCTCGTTAGTGCTGTTCTCTTGACCTTGTTTGAATATAAAATGGTGATTTCATTTTAAACTTAGAATTTTACAGAATGACTAAATGCATCGGAGTGAATTAGAGCTATTTTTATTTTTAATTTTATTAAAATGTACTTCAAGAGGAAAAAATGTCCCTGTTCTCTTCTGTTTTAAATTAAAATAGATCTGAGGACGATGTGGGGTTTTTTTTCAGTTCTTTGTTGCCAAAAATAGCTATTTAGTGAGGATGAAATTAATGAAGTTCAAGTGAATATTGCAATCCTTGGCCATGCCAATAGTGTATGTCAGCTGTATGATACATGCCTGTCTTCAAGATTTGAATATTACTGGGTTTTTTATGGTGGAGCCGATGAGGTATTAGATACATTTCAGCTATTGAAGAAGAAGAAGCAGATCCTGCAGTTTAAGAAGATGGTGGTTCCTTGCCCTGCAGTGATGTTCCCTCTTTTTGTGAAGAAGGGAAAAATTTTAAATCCCAGGTACATCAGAGGGCCTCATAATTAACGGGATTCTTGTGGAGCCGTGGTTCATGCATGGCCACGATGCTATGTGATCCAGGAAAATTAGGTGTTTTATTTGTGATAAATGCAAAACACTACCTTTAGACTCATCTAAAGTTTCTAGGCCATGTCTCCAAAAGCAGACATATTTTGTGTTGCTACCATCAGGACACCACACATGCCAGACATACCCTCTGGTGTGCATTCTTCAGCAGTATGCAGTTTGGGCCATTTGTAGAATATGTCACTGGAAAAGACCATTAGATTTTTCAGTCTGACCACCTGAGTATTGGAGGTTACTGAGTATCACCCTGCTCCCCTGGGCAGAGCTGGTAAGTAGGGTTCAGCCAAACTCTGTCTCCTAGAAGCTGATCCAGGCTCAGTGGGAAGACCCTGAGGACTGGAGAACCATGGGTCAGCTATGGTGTATGCAAGCGGGATGCATGTTCAATCATGTGTTTTCAAACTGCACAACAAAAGTCACAACTTGATGAGAAATAAGTTGTTCTGTTTGTCCTTTAGTGTTGGGACTTGTTTCTGTCAGCTTTGGCTCTGTCCTCCTTCCATTGCAGTGAGGGGTACCATTTTCAATGAAAACCTATTTGCTGCAGGATCGGTCCATAATCTTGCAACGTATTTCCTAAAATAAAGCCATAATGAATGATATGTGGTCCAAGAAACTGGATGTCAAATTTCAACTGGGTGAGAATTGAAACTGCTGAGATAATAAACCATGAGAATAGGAGATAGTAATGGAAATAGTGATAGAGTCCTAATTAGAGCAGTGCCACTGAAACAGGGAAGGTTAAGGGTTTGGTTGATTGAGTTTGAGCTCAATTGCTTGATAGCTTAATTTCAGGTGAAATCCCATCTTCTGAGTTAGTGGTTAAGCCGCTCAATGCACTTACAGAGCAGGACTCTGTACTCCTTGAGGAGCAGCCGCGTGGCCCCGGGCGTCCCAGCACTGCATGCGAGCCTGGCCTCGGGCATGCAGAGGGGGATACAGCACAGAACTGGTAAAATAGATTTTTATACTGTGTGTTTTGTTTGCTTGCTTTTTTTCTGTGAGCTCCAAAGAGCTCTGAACAGAGGCTCAAATAACAGAATAGATATAGGAAGGGGTTTTGATGGTTAAACCTTCAGAATTAAGATGTTTACCTTCTCCTTTATTTAGCACTGTTAGGCATAATGCCTAATTATATGCCAGCTTTTCCTCAAAGTAAGAATTTGAATTGAAATGTTTGATTTGGGGAGAAGGGAGGGGAAATGTATTTTTACAGAATTATGGACAATAGTGTTAGTTTTCCACGAGCAGTCATTTGTTTAAATGTATGTAAAAGCATTTTCAATAATCAAACACCATTCAGTGAGCATTGTAAATCAGGGATAGCTTGTGCGCTGAAAAATTGAAAAGTACAAAACATGCTACTAAAGTTGTACATTATTGATAACAAAAGACACGTGCAGACTTTTAAGATAGCGAAGATAGAATCCTTTAGAAAACCCTTAACGGAAAAAAAATCAACACAAAGGATTTAGCAAAGTTGCACTTAGTTTAAAATTTCAAATCCTAATGCTTGTCAGAGTTAAATGCTGATTAAATATTGATAATAAAACAGAAGCTGCCTGCTCTAACTAGGAACTGAATGAGATGATCAACAGATAAATCTGTGGGTTTGAGCTTTAACTTTTTTAGATACGTGTATTTTTTCCTCCCTTCCCTTTGAGCCAGGATAGAGGTCAGAAGGACTTTTTTTCCTAAGCTCAGTACAAAAAAAATGGATTGTACAGTTTGTGTCTGTGGAAAACGAAGTGGTTCTGGGACAAAAAAAATGTTTTTTTTTCCCAGTAGTCTCACCACTTTGTTTCGTCAGGAAGACACATAGCTCTCAAACCGGGTTGGCACATTGCTGTGCCGCATCTTCACTGGCTATAGCAGGAGGAGCCCCAGGCAAAAGTCAAAGCCCTGAAACGAACTTTTTCAGAGAAATTTCTGTTTGTGAAGGGCTCAACAATGTGCAGTTTCTCCCCAGCACTCTTCCTTGCTAGTGACTTCCCAGAAGATACGCTGGTGAGGTCCTTACTCCTGTTTGCTCTACTGGCTGGGTGGCAGTGATGCTTGCATGTCAGGCAGCGGGAAATTAGTAGCATGATGTTTTCCTTACTGAGTTTGGCACCTTGACTTTTCTTGCTTTTGACTTAATGGTCTTAAAGCATGTTACAGAGAAGAAATAGCTATCATTCCTAGAATATGCAGTGTGTGGCTACTCCTGAATATGGGTCCCGTAACTTGGGTGCATTCATAAGAAAGTCTGTAATGGAGCAGACAACCTGGTTCTTGGACATTTTCTCCAATGTTTTCTCTGCAACAGGCCCAAATTACATAGAGCCATACTGGACGCATTTTGCATGAGTGCTTGTATCATACCCAGCAGGAAACAGGGATCTGGGAGAGCCCTGTTAATGCCTGCTGCTCACTTGCTGGTGGGGTGGTAGTCACATAGCTGGAGCGATTACTGTGTGTCAAGCTACATCGAAGCCTGTATTCCTTTACTTCCGGATTGTTGGGAGAGGTTGTAATATCCTGTTTGTTAAGACCTTTGAGTTACTCAAATTCAAAGATACAGTGCGGTGTAAAGTGTTTCTGTAATCTGTCGTAACAGAAATGACAATATTACCTGCATATTTTGCGGTAAACCCTAAAAAGGTTGTGTGTGGGCCTTTAGCAACACAAACTGCTTGAAGACTTTACCTACTTGAATGAAAAATTTAGTCCAGAGATGGGTGGAGCTGTGACTTTTCTGATGCAATTGGGTCAAGAAGATGTAGAAAATAGATTAAGACATTTTGGAATAATTTAAAAAGTATCTGAGCAAATCTCATTAACATGGACCACTAGCATGCTGTATTGAAGACTTCAAAGATCTGTCAGAGGAGTTCTTTCTGTGCTATTGTCTGCCAGCATTAGCAATCTCAAGAGAACATGTTTCTTTTGTTTGCTTTTGGCCCATTTAGCTTTTCTTCTTTTTCTTCTTCTTAATGTTCCTTAATATATTATAAATCTTCAAGTGGGTTGGTAGAAAAATGTTTCTTGTCTTTAAGATAGTCAGTAGCAGGTTTTGATCCTCTTATCTGACGCTTCTGGACCAAATCCTTCTGGTCTTCATGAGGACTGCTAAAGCAAGCAAGGTTTGGCCAGTATTTTGCATAATCCTGCAGTGTTTCTTCCCTTATCTTAGATAGATGCTTGACATGATCATCAGTAAAATGCAGGTGGTGATTTGCATTACTTAACATGCATTCAAAGTACCATCATCCATTTTGAATCTGTGAAGAATGTGAAGCATGAGGCTGAGTGGTTCATGCACACCTCTAGATTTGGAAACCGCTAGCCTGATCTGTACCCACTGATCAAACACAGTTGCATATATTGAAAAAGGCCCAACCTGTAAAGGTTGTAAGCAGTTACATGAAGCAGCTATCATCAGCAGAGGCCCAACCTTCCTCGTCTAATGAGTTTCATGCAAAAATGGCCTTATTGGCAAGTGCCATCATGGACCTCAGGGCTGCAACATCCCTGTTGTGGGCGGGTGTTTGAATTCCTCCCACCTCTCTTCTGGAAATTTAATGATGTGCATCCCAAGAGGGAGACACGACATCCCGTGCTAGGCACTGATGTGTCTTCAAGGGATCTTTTTTTTGTTGGAGTGGTGGGCAGTGCTGTTGAAGCTGGTTGGACTCATCAGCCTGAGCCATTTGGGAAAGAGTGCTGTAAAACCTGTGTACAGAAAGTCAGAGCCTGTTCTTGTGCTATCAATGGTCCATGAATAGCCTCTCTCATACTGATCGTAGCATTGCTATGGACTATGTGCAACAAGTACATCACTGTGTTCATCTTTTAACTTGGCCTAACAGCAGATACACCAAGGAGACAGCTCATAATACACCATGCAATGCACACTATGCAATTTCTAGCCTTGTTCTTCAAAACCAAGCTGGATAATATGTCAGGACATTCTGTGTTTAATCATAGCTTGGGCAAGGAAGGAATTGGCAATGGCACAGGTAGGAACAGCATTGGTCCTCATTACTCCAGAACCTAGGCATGGGCTACAGGTCAGATAGCCTGAACTCACCCTTAATCTCAAACACAAAAACAAATCATAGAATGGTTTAGGTTGGAAGGGACCTTAAAGATCATCTAGTTCCAGCCCCCCTTGCCATGGGCAAGGACACCTTCCACTAGACCAGATTGCTCAAAGCCTTGTCCAGCCTGGCCTTGAACACCTCCAGGGATGAGGCATCCACAACCTCCATGGGCAAGCTGTTCCAGTGTCTCACCACCCTCAGAGTGAAAAATTTCTTCCTGATACCTATTCTAAATCTATCCTCTTCCAGTTTGAAGCCATTACCCCTCGTCCTATCACTACGTGCCCTTGTAAAAAGTCCCTCTCCAGCTTTCTTGTAGGCCCCTTTCAGATACTGGAAGGCTGCTATAAGGTCTCCCCGTAGCCTTCCCTTCTCCAGGCTGAGCAACCCCAATTCTCTCAGCCTGTCTTCATAGCAGAGGTGCTCTAACCCTCTGATCATCTTTGTGGCCCTCCTCTGGACCCGCTCCAACAAATCCATGTCCTTATGTTGGGGGCTCCAGAGCTGGACACAGTATTCCAGGTGGGGTCTCATGAGAGCGGAGCAGAGGAGCAGAATCACTTCCCTTGACCTGCTGGCCATGCTGCTGGGGATGCAGCCCAGGATGCAGTTAGTCTTCTGGGCTGTGAGCACACGTTGCAGGGTCATGTTGGGCTTCTTATACACCAACACCCCCAAGTCCCTCTCCTCAGGACTGCTCT
>VYXH01005799.1:1816833-1836706 GCA_013397275.1 Burhinus bistriatus | reverse complement strand
TTGAATACCTCAACCTTCTCCATGTCCCAGGTGACTAGGTCTCTCGTTTCCTTCCTGAGTGGGCCCACGTCTTCCCTAGTCTTCCTTCTGTAACTGAAATACCTATAAAAGGCTTTCTTGTTGCCCCTGATACCCCTGGCCAGATTTAACTCTATCTGGGCTTTAGCTTTCCTAACCTGATCCCTGGCTGCCTGGACAATTTCTGTGTATTCTCCCCAGGCTACCTGTCCTT
Organism: Burhinus bistriatus; assembly: GCA_013397275.1. Lineage (NCBI taxonomy): Eukaryota > Metazoa > Chordata > Aves > Charadriiformes > Burhinidae > Burhinus > Burhinus bistriatus. The sequence goes on along the minus strand of VYXH01005799.1, from coordinate 1,836,474 downwards.
GCTTCCATCCTCAGTAGACTTCCTTCTTCTGTTTGAGATTGTCCAGGATCTCCTTGTTCATCCACGCAGGCCCCTGGCATTTTTGCCTGACTTCCTTTTTGTTGGGATGCATCACTCCTGAGCTTTGTGGAGGTGATCCTTGAATATTGGCCAGCTTTCTTGGGCACCTCTTCCTTCCAGGGCTTTGTCCCACTGTACTCCATCAAGCAGATCCCTGAAGAGGCCAAAGTCTGCTCTCCTGAAGTCCAGGGTAGCAAGCTTACTGCACACTCTCCTCGCCACCCTAAGGATCTCAAACTCCACCATCTCATGATCACTGCAGCCAAGGCTGCCCTTGAGTGTGACATTCTCCACTAGCCCCTCCTTGTTGGTAAGAACAAGGTCCAGCATAGCACCTCTCCTCATTGGCTCAATGTGATGAAAAGATCCAGTTTCAAAGTTTTCTTCTGAGGCAGGCAAATAACTCTGAATTAAGAGCTGTGCTGAAGCTTACCGTTGTGTGAGTTGTGCTGCTGTGCCAGTGGACGCAATGGTGATTGCCTCTTGCTAGTGCAAATAGACTGATGGGCCTACACGGAACGGCTGTCTGGTAGGATCTCACAGCCATGCTTGCTTCTCTATATGACAACAAGAACCTCTTGTAGATTTTTCAGGCTTGAAACCTGCCTTTAGAAAACTCATGTCACAAAGACAATGCACCCTCCTATGTTAGAAAACGTAGAGGTGTGAGAAAATGACACCAGAAATAGATTCTTATTGCATATTTCGTATTTTATTTGGTCATCTCTTAGGTCACTGCCTCTTGCCTTCTACCACAGCAGAAGTATATCTTCCGGCATACTTAAGTTATTGTCCTACAGTGGTAGCAACCATATTTTACAGTGGCAGTGTTACAAGACCAGTGATGTCAGTGGGTATTACAGGAGGCCACCCTTTTTATTTGGTAGCTCATACTTAAGCCAAGGCATTTTTTTTTTTTTAAAAAAAAAAAAAAAAAGTTTTTGGCCTGATTGCCCATATTTCTCGTTGCAACATATGAAAGCATTTTTCACTGCTGCTAATGGCAGGAACTTCAGACACCACCTCCGAGATATTTAATTGCTAAGTATTTCTCCCAGTGCAATCTGTGAATTTTAATTTGGGGCTCTCCCACCTCTGCTGGCCATATACTTTTCAGTTTTGCGTAATACTGCTTAATTGCTCAAAAGGGTCATTTCTGACTTTGAGCTCACTGTTTATTTTTTTAGTAGGGTAGCACAAACATTTGGACATTTGTAACTAAGACTCTGACGTCACTTCCATTGCAAACCATTAATATCTGTAGTTTATAATATGGCTTTTCAAAATAGATTTTTGTTGAAATACGATGTTCTGTATTTTGTTTTTTTTAAAAAGTGTAATTGTTACCCCTTTTTTTTTTAAAAAAAAAAAGATAAATCGGTATCTTTTGAGTAGTAAGTCTATTCTCGTGTCATACCCTTTTTGTTATTTTTGATAGCCCCTGTGTTTACCAGTATTAGTTGTAATACAAGCATTTCATTTAATCCTCTGACATGTTAAGGGTTAGTGGATCCCACTGATGGAAGGAAACGTCTGTGGGAAGGGCACAGCATTTCCTGCTACTGGGGCACTTCCACCAATGGAACAGTGGTACGCAGTCATGACATTAGTATTTGTCTGTAAAGATCTTAGAAATAGAAAGTGCTACATTTAAAGGCCAGCAGCAGCATAAATCAATAATTTAGGCAATGAGACGATTTCCTTTTTTGGAGGGAGGGGTATTTTTTAACCCCTTTTTAATTGGAAAAATGTCATGCAGTTATTTTTACAGTTTGTTTGCTTTATTGCTGTCATCATTCTCCATTTAAATTTCATTCCAATAATTGGGAAAGATAATTTTTATTTGGGATAATTTTGCTTTTAAAGCTTTATTGAATGCACATTGAACATTGTTAAAAATGTTATTGGAAAAGAACAGAAAAATTATTTCTGAAAAAGTGCAAATTCTTTTGTGTCTTAATTCCTCTTTGAGATCTGATGTCAAGCAAGAAAAAGTGTGGGCTTTTATTGTTTGTTTCCTTTTGTTTTAAGGAGGGAGAGATGATTGCTTTTGTTGCTACTTACTTAGAGCATTCAAAGCTCTAAGCTCAGTTTTGGAGAATGTTAAAATAAGCCCACAGGAGGTCTTGTAAAAGTTGTAAGAAATTGTAAGCATGTCTGCTGAGTCAATTATAGGAGACAAATTGCCAGGGTAAGGCTGCAAGGTTCCAAACTTGTTATTTACTCTCTGCTATCTTTAAAACAATTCATTTCTGCCTTTTATTTCACAGCAAATAAATACATGTTTTGGAGGGGAAAAAAAGATACTAATTAGACAAAATATTATTTAAAACTCAAAGAATTATCTGGATTTGTATTCATGTAGTTAAAAGGAGAGTCTGGCCTGTCCTTTTGAAAGTTCTATAACTGAAAAAATATACTTTAAAAATGCAGACTTTGGCTTTTTAAAATTTCTCCTCAATGAGACTCAAGTGCATGAGGCAATATGTGTTAGATAATTTGAATTTTAATATTGAAGTTATTCTTTTTTAAAAAATTATATATCTTGAATCTCTGAAAGCATCCAGGATTTTTTTCAGAGTTTATTAACCCTGTAATAAGTTTCAGAAAATTGCGTGAAGAATAGTGCAAATCCAACATGTGCATAGTGTAAATCCCATGTGTATAGTGTGTGCTTGCTAATTTTGTCAAAGTTTGTGTAGTTAGCGTGTCGTATGTTCATGATATGTAGGCCAGCTGGAGCATTACCGCTCTGTAAGCTGCCATGGTTAACTCGGTTTGAAATACATCCTCATCATACATAGGATTTTCTAGATACTTGATAAGGTCAAAAAGTCCAGTAAAGTCCTTTTCCTCCTTTCCCAGCACAGTTTAGGATGGAAAGCTCAGAGAAGAGCTGCATAAATAGTTGGGTTTTACTAGACCTGGCTGTGTTTGAAACTCATGCTAAAAACTCCTGCAGTGATTTCCAGCTGGGCGGGACAAGGCAGCGTTGTGGTGCCATGCTACATCACTTGCAGCCCAGGGTCACTTACAGTCTGCCGCTTGAGGAGCCTGTCTCTGAAGTTGCCCTGCCGGAAGCTACTGGAGAGGAAGGCTTTTAGTTACAAGGAGTCTGAGCACCCTCAGTGAGTCTTGAGATCACCTTTCAGAAGAAACTTCCATTCTTGCTCTCATATCTACAGCACAGGTGTTGTTGGATGAGTACTAGACACTTTAGGATCCCTGAGGATTTCTGGTTTAGAATGAAAGGTTCCTGTGCTGTAGAGGGTTTGTCATGGACAGCGATTGGCAAACATGGTGGGGACTGTCTGTGTTGTCTTGTGCATTGCCATGTCAGCACACATCTTGCTGCTGTCTTGCAGATTCAGGTTGTCTCCAGTCCCATAGGTGTTTAGTGTGGGCCATGAGATCTCCTCTGTCCTAGCCCACCTAATCTTACACACTTCTTACATCAAAGGGGTGGATGTGCATAGGTCTCTCCAACCCAGATGTCTGATGGACTGCCATAAGGGAGCAAACTTTGTGCTTGGTATGTTGCTTGGGCATATTGGTAGTTGGTAGGTTTTTGTTGAAAAGTTGGGTTTTTCTAGAACATTAGGAAAAGCTGTTTGTCCCTTAAGGTAAATCTGTGCCTTCCCAGCTCCTTCCCTTTGTTTCCTGCTGTCTTCCCTGAGCTAGCAGTGGCCTTCTCCAGGCACCACCATACCAGTTGGTTGCATGCAGCAAGGGGAAGCCCTGAGTGCTCCCACCAAATCCTGTGCGCTCTACCATCATAAGGCCACATACCCTCTGTTCCCCCTACTTGTGTCTCCTCTCTGTGCCTCAGTCTTCCCTCTTAGCAAGAGTAGGGCTGTTACCAACTGTATTATGAGATACCAGGTATCTGCAGAGGGCAGACTGCAGAGTGCCTCCACTCGTGGTTAGGCAGTAGCTGGCCTGTCTCAGGTCTGCTTCCCTGCTGCTGTCATTCCTGGCACAGCATGTAGTTGGCCAGGCATGAAGTCTGCCAAGAATGAGTGGGACCTTGCTCATCTGCAAAGAGGGTCTGCCCCCAAAAGTAGAAGGATCATGGGGTAAGGGGTCTTCGTCATGCTCAGCCCCAGTGCCTTCATGAAGCGTGATGGAGGGTGGGCTGGTGGTGATGTGGGAGATTGTGTGGCAACCTGTGATGTGTAGGAGACAGCATCAGTGGGACAAGAAGCTATTCCCCTAAGAGGAGGGGGAGAAAAAGGCCCAAACAAGTTTTGTGGATGTTTGAGGAGACCTTCTTTTTAAAAACAACTGTAGAGAGACTTTCCCAGATTTTATCCTCTGACACTGACATCTTGTCTGGTCACCACCCATGAAGAGTGATCTGTGGCATTATCTGGGTAAGACCTGAGTATATCTCTGCGGGAGAACTAGAGTTTATCATAGTTTTATATTGGGTTGCCCTCAGCATGTAACTGGATGCATTAATAGTGACATGATCCCGGTGTGACCTGGACTTTAATGGGTTTGAACTTGGAACTGTTCAAACATTAAGAAAAAGTCCTCACTCCCTGTGTGTATTCAGCAACTGCTTTTTATATGCAGAACCCTGAGCTGCAAAGGTTCAATGGTGGTGTATTTTCAAGTTTCAGATGAAAAGGACTAAATAACTGCCAGAAAAACTGGGCTATTTCTCTCCTGATGCAGATGTGTGACTGCCAGGACATGCATACATCAAAAAGACAACGTGCCTCTGAGCAGTTTAAAGCCTACTGCTTTGTTTTGTTTTGCTCAAGGCAAACAAAATGTCAACCCCCTCAATCTTGGGAGAGGGTTTTTGCTGTTAACGTGTGCTTCGCGCAGAGCCTGAGGATTTGGGGTTTGTTTCCTACCTCTGCAGCTGACTCACTCTGTGGCATGGGTACTGTTTGTTCTGGACAAAGCTTTCTTGTTTTTTCTTGACTTTGTACGTTGCCAGCTGTGCATGATGTAGCATCCAGAATATACTCTTTATCCTATGTCAAACCTTAATTGTGGCAACAAGGCTGTGATTTGATTTTCCCATCTGCAACGAGAGCCAGATTTGCCCCTTGCCCCCCAGAGGGACGTTGCAGGTTAGGTTATCTGGCTGCTGTGTGTTCAAGCAGCTCACAAAGGTACAGATTGTTCCCTTTTAAAAAACAAACAAACAAACAAAAAACCAAATAAAACCCCCACAATAACAAACCAAACAAACTCTGCAAGGCCTAATTTTTCTGCAGTTTTGGAAAGTGTGTCCCATTCCTCTCCTGCCCAGCCACATACCTAAGGCGGCTTTCTTTACCAAGTTTCCGCTTGAAAGGAATTCCATTTACAAAGTTATCAGCTACCTGCAAACAGATGGGCGTAAGGGAAGGCCTAATACTAGCTTGGTGTTCGTGTTTTGTGTGGAGCTCTGCAGTAATGATGGAGAAGGTAGTCACCTGCCACCAGAGCCATTCCCATGGAACGATGATAGAGCAGCCCGGAGTAAAGATGTCTCTTTGGAGAGCTGTTGACAGATTTACTGACCACCAGGTCAGACTAGATTGCCCTTTCTTTTTGGTATTAAGAATTACTGTGAATCAAGTTTACTTACTAAATTGTTAGCAAGTTGTTGTGTTGTAATGTGTCCCCATAATGTCAGCAACATCACCCTGCCGTACCCTGCTCCCTGCTCCCAAAAGCCAGAGCAGACCTCTGTTTTGGGGTATCCGTCTCCAGCTCTTTATGATCATTGAGTCCTAATGGCATTATGTTTCATGTATAATACTTTTCTTTTACTAGGGATGTAAATCTTTGGTCTATAGACCTTTTGGTTCAGATTTTTCTTTAAAACATTAATGAGCGCTTTAGTTTTGGGCGAAAAAATTTACAAGTAATGATGACATTGTGTAAAAATGTAGCAGCTAAAGCATACGTTCTGTTGGTTTGCCTTGTCTTATAGGAACATCATTTTTGCACATCACTATTAACAATGCAAACATCCTGAAATGCTAATAGCACTGGTAAGCTTTTAATTCCATGGAATTTATTGCTTGCTGTATTTCCATGAATTTATAACGCTTTGATTCTTAAGAGCCCCATTTAATCAGTTTTGCCTGGCACAGAACATAATAAACAACTTGCTGGTGCTAAAGTGCCACATGGGGGAGGCTGCTAACAAGAAAGTTAAATGCTTCTGCCACTAGCAGTTTCTTCGCTGTATTTTTCATGAGCTGTTACTACCAGTAATGTACTTTGCTAGCTTTAGAGCAGTGGTTAAACGCAGTGACAAACCAAACAGCACTCCAGCGCTGTAAACACCCAAAGCAATACCATTTTTGTTCAGAGCTACAGTTTAAAGCAGGCTTGAGGCTCAGTATCATTTTATGGTGATCAGCGATTTTTTGTATTTTAAGAAGGCCTCATTTTTCTTCGTATCTTAATATAGGACTTTTAGGAATAAGTCGTGAATGATATTGATCAAGAAAAGCAGTGTGGGGGGAGAGAGAGAAAAAAGCATTTAAATATCTTAAAATCCTTGTTTGTTTATGCTGCTTGACTATAAAAGTACAAAAAAGACTGTCTTACTAGAAAAATACCATATTATCAAGTGCTTTAAAGCAGAAAATGTCATTTGAGTCTCAAAACTGCACCAACTTTATATAATTACCCTTTTAATTATCCCCAGTGGCCCATGAAATTTGTAAAATAGAGCATTGAGAGTTTGATTTACTTACATGTTGCACTTTAGTGTTACGCTCTTAATGAATATTGTTTAGTACTAATGTCAACCAGAAATTGCTGAGTGCTATAGAGAGGTGCATGCTGCAAAGCTGTGTATTCAGAGGGGAATTGGGGAAACTCTACCTTAAATGAAGAGTATGTCTGTATGTAAAGCAAGATGCTATAATTTTTGTTGCCTGAGTGGAAACGATACTGCTTTTATCCCTTGCATGCAAAGTACTTTACTATATTTTCTTTATTTAACCATGCCAGAGAAATAACCGTCTTTGGGGCATTTATTTGGTTCTGTGTCAGCGTCTTCCTCGTTACAGAGAATAGTTGCGTCCTTCCTCTAAAGAACCAGAACGAGGAAGCAAGTTCTTTAATTTGCTCTTAGGACCTAACTGGTTTAGCCTGTGGTAATAGTAATAACACTAATCAATATTTGATGTGGGGTTTCTGTGGGGTATCCAAATATCATCTGTTGCCAAGACATTGCTAGAATAAGTGTGGGGAAAATGTAACCCAAAGTGAGGTCTAAAAATCCAGCTAAATTAAGCAGGCATCTTCAAAGGTGAATGGAAACATCAGTGAACAGTAACAGTAAAAAGAAATAAAGCAGAGTTTGAAGGGTTAGATAATAGGATGTAATAGCTGGTGACCTCTAAATTATTGGTACAAATCTGAGCGAGGTGGAGACTCAGAGGAAAGTTATTTGCATGTGAAAATGGTCATAAAATGCTTTCAAGTGATGGTCTGGTCCTCAGGATCCATCTGCTGACAAGTTGAGGAGACTTGATACCGTGGGTGAATGACTCTCAGAAGGATGGGCTGCTTTCATCTTGCCTCACGTGCCACTTTTCCTTTCACCTTTTGAATTTAGCAAGTGTTAAGAACAGCATACAAGTGCTGGTATGGGAGGTTGGACCAGTGGTACAGCTACTTTGGCATCTTTAATAATGTACGTGACCAGATGCCTCCAGAGAAAGTGGAAAAAGCCTGAGGTTTTACTTCCCCTTCCAAAATTTTTGTTCATGTTTTCCTGCATTTGCTACTGTAATATTCTCAGTATTCATCTTATCTAGCTGTGTGCTGCTTTCATTACCCTGCTGAACTCATGAGATCTTAGCGTGGCTTCAGATTTCATAGACCAATTTGTATAGTGTTGAGTTAAAACTCAACTCTTAAGTTCTTTTTCCAATTTGTGAATATTCCTGTACATTTGTGATATATATTGTTGATATATAAATACTGTAGTTGAATGAGAGAAACAACAGAAAAACAGTTATTTTGCGACTTTCACATAGTTCAGAGAAAATTTGAGTTCAGATCCTAGCTTAAATCACAGAATGGTCAGGTTGGAAGGGACTTTCAGAGATCTTCTAGTCCAACCCCCCTGCCAAAGCAGGTTCACCTAGAGCAGGTTGGACAGAAATGTATCCAGGTGAGTTTTGACTATCTCCAGAGAAGGAGACTCCACAACCTCTCTGGGCAGCCTGTTCCAGTGCTCTGGCACCCTCAAATGAATGGCAAAAAATATATTTACATCCCAAGGACCAAGATTTGATAATATGAATTTTTCTTAGAGTAAACAAAAGAGTTAAATGTTTGGTGTACAGCTGAAATTTGGAAGGGCAAAGCTGTGTTAATTGTTTACAGAAACAAATTTCAGGAAACTGATTTCTGAAATTTTGAAATTTGAATTTATATTTGAAAATGTCTTGTTTCAAAGAAGCTCAAGGGAACAACCTATGAAGAGGCTAATTAAGCATTTTTGTACAACGCTGAGCACAATGGGGTTCCTTTTTTGTTTGTCCTGAGGCCCTGCAATAATAAACAAAATTACTACTACTAATTGGGAGCCTTGATTTGAAGTCGTGCTGACTACAGGGTGCAGGCAGTGTCAGTTTTCAGTAAGTGCATCAAGGCTGACCTTGAACTTGAATCTGCCGATAAGAGCAGTGCATTCGTATCTGAGAGCATGTTGTAGCGCTCAGCGCTGCTGATCGGCTTTGCCAGTGTTTCTTCTCTCCTTGTCTCGTGCCCTTTCTATGGCCAAAGCCTGGATGAGCCAGGCTTTCCTGGTGCAGAGTCATCTCAGTGAGCAGCAGCACTGCAGATCGGCCAGGTGCTCCCGGTGCCAGGAAAGCCATGACGAATTTGGTAGGGGAACACGAGAAGATAAATTCGTTGTAACAGAAGTGGTTATTTTGGCTCCGTTTTATTTCATGTGGTATGTTTTCTGTCTCCTCTAGCAGCGTGCATGGGTGCGTCACTCCCTTCCGCTTGTACAGCTTCTTAAATGTGTGTGGTATCATGTCACACTCTGGTCTTAATACGCCAGAAGATGGTAGAAGACAGTGTATTTGTCTGTGTTTTTGCTATTGAAAGGGTTGGAAGTTTGCCTGAAAGCCAAATTGCATGGCAGGAGTTTACAAAACGTTTAGTTTCCAAATCTGATTTTTTCCCTTGTGAATTTTTCTTGCTTGCTCAAAGACAAGATTTATCTTGAACAGCCCTGACTGAGGTGGTGCTCATAACCACGGTGGAAAATGTCCTGTGGCTTGGAAGAGCACCTGGTTGGAAGGAGGACAGTTTTTCAGGAGCAGTTAGGGTGCTTTCAGTTCTAACCCCATCTCACTTCATACTCACATGCAAGCGTCGGTGGGCCATGGTGACAGCATGGTCTTGGCAGCAAGCATTAACAGAGGTTCTAATTAGTCATGATGCTGCGCCACCACAACGGATGGTTGCAGGTTGCCGTCACAAGGCTTGCATCTAAGGGATCATCTCTGTATTTCATTTTGTGTCTAGGGGTCAAAATTTGGGCAGGAGTTTATGGTGCTTTTGGAGCCATTGAACTGCTCTTGTGATGGTTCTAAAAAATAAATAAAGATTCCAAGGAAAGTAGAAAAAGGCCAAACCCCAGTATATTAACTCTCTGTTGTCCAGTGTATTAACTCAGTATTGTCCTTCTGCAGTACTCTGGCACCACGGATGTGGACAGAAATGTGAACTCTCACCTCAGAAGTAACTAAGAATAAGTGAAATATCTGAAAGGCGGTTTTACTCCTGTCTAAAATTGAAAGCATGAAGTGGAAGGTTAATAAGAAGAGAACCCTCTAAACCTCGTGGTTAGACTCACATTTAGCCACCCAGCTGAGGAGGGGTGAGGGAGCCGAGCCAAAACCATCACAGAGAGTCCAATCAGATCACTGTAGGCATTCTTGTTTTCAAAGTTGGTAGGAAATGGGTTTTTTAGGAAAAAATTGAATTGATGTTCTTTTTTCACTTTAGGAGCCAGTTTTCTGATCTCCAGTTAAGACGATAAACTTGTACTGGCCTTGAATTTCTGGTCTCTTTTTCACTATTTTTCAGGAGCTATAGTTTGTACGTTTGTGGGCAAATTACATGTTTTTGCAATCCTGCACGCCTCTTGCTTTTAAGGAAAGAAAGAAGGAAGCTATGTTACATTTAAATGCTCTTTAGATCCCTTTGCATATGCTTTTGCATATTCTTGACCAATCTTGCTTTGTTTTATGTGTTTGTAGCATTTTTCTTACACTCTGCAATCATTAGCATTAATGGGGATTTGCGAGTGTAACAAGAGGAGAATGTACCCCAGAGTGTATTACTTAATTTCCCTTTGAAGCAGAATGAAGTTGTCCAATTGGCCATATGCTGTGATCTGCCATCGTTACGAGTAGTTTTTGACTCCTGGTAGAGTAGTTTAATCTCTCTTAGGGAGGCTATGATTAATCACGTTGGATTGTATATGGCATTGACAGATAGATGCCACCTTTAAAAGAGCCAGTAAATTTCTGAGGCACCTTTTCTAAGCTAGGGGCAAGAGGTGCACAATACAAATGCACAAGAATCGTTTGCCCCTGCAAAAATTGTGCACTCACATGATTAGTGAGGCGTGGTATTAAATTATTTGAGCTTTGTGCATAAATATATACCGAGAGAAGCATTGTAACTAGGGATTTTGAATATAGTTTTCTTCTTCATGGGCCAAATACTCTGCTCTAGATCAGGGTAAGAGTATTTTGGTGGAGCTCTGCCTAGGCGTAGCAGCTGAAGAGCTGGTCCTCCTTGCGTGAGTGTTGCACTGTCCCACACCCAAAGAAATGCCTCCTCATGTTTTGTGGGTGGACTTTGCAGCTTGATTGGAAATAGAAACAGGGTAAACAGCAACTGTGTCTCAGAAATACCCCCAGCAACACAAACTGTGTCTATTTCAGCTTCTTTCCAAGGTCCCTTCATGGGGGACTGATCTGTAGCTATATTACAAACACTGTAACATAAGCTGCAGCACCAGCCCTGGAAAATCTTGTAGTACAGCTAACAAATATCTACAAAACCTTGTTTGTATGTATGTGTGCTTACATTTAAGATGCAAACTTGTATTTGAGTGTGCTTGGCTCCCTGCAGTATATCGCTGCAGAGCTATTTCTAAGATCTTGGAAGAGATGGGTTTGTAGTCTGATATTTTTTTTACTGTGTTTTTCTCACCCTGGTGTTTATTAACATCTTCACTGATGTCCAGTTACAAGGGATGGGTGCATAAAAGTTTACATGAAAATACATTTCTCTGTAAGTGCTCTCTCCCTGTGATTCCTTTGCAGCTTTAAACCAAAACCAGTTCCATCCTGTTTCATCCTTTACCCCTCAGATCTGATAGAGAGGAGGGATATTTTGCTTTTGTCTAAAATCCGCCTTGTCCTTTCCATTTTTCACTTTGGTTTGCTTGTTGATTTGAAGTAGTGGGTGTGACCAGCTGTCAGAGCCCTGTTGGGAGCCAGGGAGAGGATCCTGGCTCACCCTCGGGATAGCAGGAGACACAGCCCTTGACTCCTGCTTTGTATTCCTGCTTTTTCCCCTCTGAACACACCAGCACATCTGAAAGTCTCCTTTCTGACCAGTAGTGACTTGAAGCACTGAAACAGGAGCTTAGAGTCAAGGCCGATGATTTTCTTTTCTGCTTCACTCTGCCTGAGCTGGGACCTGTAGCCAGGCTCTCTGGACACGGTTCAGTGCATTCGGGGACATGCTGGACATGAAGGATTTGCCTGTTTGCTGAAAGAGCTGCCAGTGCCTGCGGCAGCCGGCAACACTTTGGGCTGGTTGTGTTTTCCTCGGCAAAGAGTAAAAAGAGGGCAGTTGGGAATATGGAGGGCATCTTGTTAGACTGAGCCAAGGAAGATGGAAGGGCTGCCCTGCAACGCTGATTCTGTGTCCCCACGGCCAAGAGGTGTGTGTGTGAGTGATGCACCTCCATCTTCTCGCTCCCACCCTTTTTTCTTAAGTTTTGTGATGCTCGGTGAGTCTGGAGATGCACCTGCAATCCAGTTGCCTTGCAAGGGCTTCATGGTGGACAGGAATTTTGTCAGGAGTTTGTCCTTTCTTGTCCAACTTACTTTAAAGAGCGAGCTAACGAGGTGCTGTAATAATTGTTTCAAAGCAGTTTTAGAAGAGAAGCTCTGTTGTAATGGTTTTAGCTTTGCTGCACAGCAACCCCCTGACCTGCCTTGTTTTTTTACTTTAATTATGTCCCTCCACAGCTGGAGTATGTAGGGCAGACCTTTATGTCCTTAACCAGGGCATTTAAAACTGATGAGAGGTTTTGGAGTGCTTAACTTACAGGCACTGAGATTCCAGAACCAATAGATGGCATTTGGGCGATGCCCTTGTTCTTTGTAGCAGATTCTTCTGGTTGGATTTGCTTTGGTTTGATTTGCAAAGGTTTGACAGGGAATATCTTGATCTCCCTTTCCTAAGGGTCTTTGTCCTGCATGTAAAAGACAAATATACCAAACACTGCGGTAAAAACAGGCCCTACCCAGAATGAGTTGTCTGGTTCCTTTCCCTGGTGGAGTTTTTTCCCTCTGCAATGCAAATAATATGTTTGCAACACTGGATATCTTAGCTTTAATACGAGTTATTTTCAAAAAATGGTTTCATACCATGTCTGCTGGTTAGCCAAAAAACATTAAAAACCAGTTTGAATGTAATGATGTGTAAAATTGAGCTGAAGGACTGTTTCTTGTCTCTTCTCTTACCCCATTCCAGTAAGGTCTGTAGGCTGATGCAGTGCTGTGCTGGAGCTCCAGCAGGCCCTCAAATAGATTGGGAGGAAAATGTGGGAGTTGCATTAAACCACCTGAGAAGGAATTACTGCCAGTACAGCCGACAGCCACATTTAACTTTTGGTATGTCATCGTAACACACAATGTTTTAGGAGTATTAATTATTATTTCTGGTACCCTAAGCAGGGAATGTGTACTGTCAGCTGTTGTGGAAACAAATCAAAAGACAGTCCTTTCCCTACCCAGCACAAAAGGAAATACATAGTCTGCTTTATTTCTACTTAAAAGGGAAATGATTTTGGAGAACTCAACTTTTTTTCTATTGTTACATTTTCTTTCCCTTCATCCTCTTTTCCCAGAGTCCTCTGTGTATCTAAATCCATTAAAATAATGGTAGCTGGGAAGGAAAGAGTAAGACCAGGAATAGGTACCAAGTGCGTATTTACAGCTGCCCTCCTCAAAGAATCCTCTATTCTTCAACACTGAGTCAGTTCTCCATGAGTCAGACCTTTTGTAGATGGAGGGACCTCTCTGAAATGACCAAGGTTGAGAAGGTTTGTGTATGTGTGAATATGGGTGTATGCCTCTGCACATGTCCATCAAAACTGTGACTTTGTGATTATTAATAACATTTTGTATTTCATGGCTATTTCTCGCTGTTTCTCTCCAGCAATTTCTTTCTAAAAGGCTTGTGTTGCGAACATTGAAGTCAGTGGGCTCGGCTACTGCTTCTGTGTGGTGCAGAGGAGTGGGAAGAAGGTATGACTTTGCAGAAACATAGGGTTACCTCCAACCACAGAAATCAGGCTGTAAAAATGATGAATATCTCTCTTCTGTCATCCATAGATCTGACAGTTTTGTATAACTTATGAATTAAACATCTGGGAGGTGTATATGTATTATTTTTTTTTCCCCTTTAACCGTCACCAAAACTGAGGCAGATAAGCCGTTGAATAATTTTTAGTCATCCAGTAACGTTGCAGCAAGTTTTGGGAGCAGATCCCTGGAATGTCTCTCAACAGAAATGGCAGAATTGCCATTAGCGCTAGTGAGATCAAGGTGGCACCTGGTGCTATGCCTTAACCACAAGACTTTAACCTTCAACTCCATGCAGAACAGACAGGACCTTTACCGCAGAGGTCTCATCGGAAAGATCCCGACAAAGTAAACAGCATGACACTTAATTTATCTACCCCAGAAACATGAAGGGCTCAGTCGACCTGATGGGATCTGTGGTTCCAGGGAGTCTAGGTATTTAAAACCTGATGCTCAGCTTGCTAAGCCATCCCCTGCAGCTTTCCTTAGTGCATAAGATATGAAAAAATCTCCTGTCCTGCAAAACAGATATTAAATTGGATACTCTTTCACCCTGCCACGATAAGAAACGCGGCAGAGAGAGGCAGGAAAATGGAATGCTGCTTAGAAGGAAAATATATTTGAATCTAACATAAAAATTGGTGAGATAGGAGGATTTTCAGTGCTAGTAGCAATACCCTCCCCAATGAGTTGCTGAAAATTCAACTCTCCCTGTAGTTTTTGCACTGGATTGTGAATAAAAATGGTTGTGATTGATGAAGCGTTTGGTGTCTCACTGTAAGTTGGTCAAGAGGGACTTCTAAATCACCCAAATGAAATATTGCATTATCATGAACAGTAATATGTAACTGTTAAGTATGCCGTTGCTTATCATAAGCTCAAGCTCCTTCGGAGCTCTACCCCGCGAGAAATCTCCGCGAGCGTTGGAGCAGAGAGCCTCCGCATGGCCCGGCAGCGCCGTGGGACTGTGCCGGTCCCCTCCCGGGTGGGACATGCCAGGTTTGGAAGCACCGTTTTGCTGCGCTTGAGACGTTGCTTGCATCCTCACGGGGAGTGGGCAGGTCAGCTGAGGCAACAGGGGCGGGGGGGCTGCTTTTGGGTTTTGTTTTTCAGAGAGGCTGGAAGGAAGAAAAGGCAATATGCCTTTGTTTGCTGAAGGGCATGGACCCATTAGTCTGATGCTGAAAGCCTTAGCGATAAATTACTCCCTCCTGTATGGGACTTGTTACATAGTTTTATTGCATATTGGGGGTTTTTTGCTTAAAGCTTCTTATGATTTTTGTGCATGGGATAATAGACGAGAAAACAAAGTTGACGTTTCATGGGAAACCAGCAAAATAGCATTAAAAAAAAAAAGTAATTTCTAGTTTCTTTATTGACACGAAGAAAGAGGCTGATGTTACTCCTGTTTGGAAGTCCTTCTTTTTTTTCTTTTTTTTTTCCTTTTTTTTTGAGTTGGGTGACCCACACCTCCTGTTGAAAAGCCCTGTTGTTCCCAATACGACTAAACGCCAACCCAGTTGGACTGAAGTTTTCTATATCCAGAACTTTCCACTAAGACCTTGCAGCTGTTTCTCAGAAAAGGATTAGAGAAATAGATGCTGCCTGGCTGTGTGAGAACACTTAACACTGGTTAGCCAAGCAGCCTTAGGATTTTCCATGTTTTGGGGCTAAAATGTGGAAATGGGGAGGGAGGTCACACTGAAATCGGGGATTTTTCTTCAGACATACCTGCACACCTTGATCGCAGGTTGGCCAAGATACAGGTCTCCAAAAATGTCTCAAACTGGACTATACCCTCTAGTTCCTCTGTAACAGACAAAAAATGTATGCATCCCCCACCATGAGATAGGTGACATGCTCAGGCAGTCATGGTTCATTTCTCTCTGGCCTCCTTGTCCCTGTCTGCTAGTTTTCCTGCTTCCTGAGCTGGCCATGTCTCCTCTCTATTCAAATCAGGCGGCTTCCTCTACCCCTGCCTGCTGGCTGGGGGTCAGAGAGGAGGAGGAGGAGGCTGTGGGTGGGTAATGGTGCCACCCACCTACCTCCCAATGAAGTCTTTTATCTGCTTGTTTTCATGTCTGTGCTCCAATGTGTGGGAGCTCAGTGGCTTCTCGAAGAAGAGGTGGTCAGGATTGCTCACTGTGGTTGATCAATGATGTTCCCTGTCTCTGTATCCAGGAGTATCGTGGGAGTTTTGGATTAAGCTTTTTGCCAGAATTTGACCTGTGGCAGAATGCTCAGCAAGGAGGAGTTTCATGCAAATGGCTAAAATTTGGCAAATTTACTAGTAACTGAAAACAAGGTAATTAGGATGGGACGTGGTACCCTGTAGGATACTGTATGTGTGCATACATGTGCACAGTGCCGGGAGGCTCTATACAAGTATGCATGTATCATCTGATAAAATACTAATATTTTAAGTAGTGTAAACTTAGAGGAAAGCCTTTGATATGTGTCAGAGGCTGGGACTCTGCTGGGGTGAAGTAATATTGCACAGGGGTTCGAGAAAGACGAAGGAGAAGCTCTTCTCTTGTGCTCATGTGGGATGCGCCTTACTGGTCACTTCTGAGCAAGCAGGAAGTCCTTCAATTTTGCTCTACGACGCCTCTAAGGTATGGAAGAAACGCCTTCTGTACCTGACGGCTTTATTGCATGGTCAGGTCAGAAGCTTGATCTGCAGCGGTAGAGGAGAGGGAATTTTGTGGACACTAGCAAAAGCCACTGTGGGAACTTGCAGCTGCAGCCTTGGTTTTGCAGCCAGTGTTTCTGTGCTAACGCAGCGAGGCTCAGCAGCGCGGTGGCCTCTGCGTGGCCGTGGCCAAGGAGCCTCCATTTGACAGCGTGCAGTATTTACAGCACGGAGCAGCCGGCCCTGCCGTCGATCCCCCCATCAATAGTAATCTTAACTCATGCACCTAAACTGAAAGAGTCATCAAACTTTTATCTGAATAGGAAAGCTTCACGCTTTCTTGACAGAATAGATTCTGTGGCTACTAATTTATTACTGCAATTTAAGAAACAGACGTCTGTCTGACATGTGCCATGTAGTTCAGTAGGTCACTAGTGACATCATACTTAAAATCGTTATCTTTGCAAACTGTGCATTTTGCGTAAAAGCTTTATTTATAGTCAGTCATTAAATTTGAGACCTGATATTTACTTTTCCTCTGATTAGGTTAAAGAGTGAATATGAACAAAAAGTACCCTCCTGTTACCACCAAGCAGTTTACAAACTGTGCTATTCACATACAGCCTTTTTAAAGGAATTATGTTAAACCATTATGAGCTTAAATGGTATGTATTAATTAATACTTTATTTTTTTTTCACTGCTAAGACTGGATTCAACACCAATTTATGTCACAAGGAGTATACTTTATTTCTTCCTGATTCCTTATAGGTTCTTGTCCTCATCACAGAGCAGGTAAAGCCTGTGTTTTGTGCTGGAAGTGTTAGACATGTAGAGAAGTGCTGCATTACCAGGATGATGAGACTTTTGGAGGGGTTGATGGGTTGCCTGTGTCGGTCTAAGGTTCCAGTAGCAGGAGGACCAAGGCGATCTGGGTTCTTGTCCTCCTGTGAGCATTTTGCTGGGCCAAATTCTGAATCATCCTGTTGCCCAGCCCCTGACATAATGTGTGTTTTACCCAAGGCAGGGGGACTGCTAACACGGTAAGGTACTTTTCCGTAGAGCGTGAGCTGCCATAAGCCGCATAGGAGGTCCCCAAATGATGCACTAAGCTGCACTGTAGGATGTCATCACCAAATCACCCGTGATCTACTTAGCCGTAAAACCTACTGGCCATGTCTTACGGTGCAACACAGACCTAAAGAGCCAGAGACAACAGCCCTTTTCAAGGATCAAGTTCTTGGGGTGTCCATGAACTCTTCTCTAACATTCCCCTGTCCTCCCCTCCTGCCGTCTTCTCTCTAGTGTCAAATGCCCATACCCGCCACCATGTTGAATATGATGTTCTGTGAGTGCTTAAAAATAGTGAACGTGAGTGCTGGTAACTTTTCCATACCTGGGTTCTCAGTGGAAGTACCAAAGCGGTATGGGGTTGCCCCCCCAGCTCAGCAGGATGACCTCAGCAGGACATGAGCCCCCTCCCTGGGGAGCCCAGGGGCTTCTCGCTGGGCTGCAGAGTACTGCCCCTCTTCATGAAGGTTCATGAGGGGAGAGAAGAACCCTTCAAAATCAAGTGGCTGTTTAATAACTATAATGAAAATGATTTTTGACCCAAAATTATATATTACCAGTTGGCTGAACTACACAGTATACTTTCTTAATATTAGATAGGGCTGGGTTGTTTTTTTCCCCCAGATCTTACTGCTAAGATCACTGGCCCATTTCAATTTTTATTGAAACAAATAAACCCAATAAAAACACTTACGCTGAGAGCTGAAGCTCCACAATAAAAAAAAAAAAAAATTACTCTGTATTGAATTTATTGATTTATTTATTTACTCCAACTGGAAAATTGAGTATTGTGTTAATGTATTTTATAAGAATCACAGTGCTCGATGAAATGGCTAATTTATTTTAGCGTATACATAAATAGCTAGCAATTTTCAGTGAGACAGGCTAATGAAAATGATGCTATGAAATTGTCTATACTATGAGGAGTGATGGAGTCAAGTTATTATTGGTTGAGTGCTACGACGTAGTGAACTGGCCATCATGTCTTTGAACTTTTGAACTGCTACTTGGTCGTGTGATTTATTGATTTTGATATCCGCGTGTTAAGTTAACTTTTTATTTTTGTTGGGGGAGGTTGCACATGCGGCATAGATGAGTACCGTGCTGTGTAATTTTATAGATGTTTAGGTTAAACAAGATGGTTGAGAAATTTAAAGTGCGTTAACGGAGCAGGCTTGCGCCATGTGGAAAGGCAGAGAGAGATGCTTGTAGGTACCATTAGATGTCAACACTGATGTTCTGATTGCTGCGGATTAGCTGAGTACAAGTGAATTTGGCAGGGTAAGCGTGCATCATATTTGTCAGAGAAACGTTGTCTTTGTTCTAAATTAAGCGCGTGATCTCATAGCAACTTTGTTTGCCGATCTACCTTAAACCTCTCCTCGCGGCGTATCTTATCACGCCCGTGCCTGGTACAGGCAGAGAGCATCAGGGATCTCTTTTGTCAGCCCTTGCCAGAGGAGTGCTCCATTTTGCCGGCCGTTGAGCGGTGGAGGATGCTAACTGGTGGTGCAAACAGTTCGACAGCTTGTGTTGGACTGTTGCACCAGAGAGCTGCCCCGATCCGCCGTCACCACGATGTGCAAACTTGTTCCATCTTATAGCTGTAATTCCCTCGCAGGCTGGCTGCTAGTGCTGAGCCTCGGCATGCAGCGCTCGCCAGCAGCTGCCTCATCCCTCGCTGTGAGGAGATGCTACACTTGTTGTTCTTGGTAATTTGCTTAGGACGTGGAATCGAGGTATTAAAATAACATTCTTTGACTTTAAAGTGTTTTCCTACTGCAGAACTTTTCTCTGGACTGTGCTGGTAGGGGAACCTTTGCATGGCGACTGCTCTGAGCTCTGTTTCTGATTAAACTGAATAACTTGACACCTGCATTTTACAATTTGCTTAAAGTGCTTTATCCTGTAAAACTAGCGATTTTAAAGCTTTAAAGCCAGCAGACTTGCAGGGGTTTGCACAACTTAGCTCATCCCACCAGTTCGCTGCGATTGTGTAAAACGCGATTGGACTTTTCTAATCTACTTGCCCCCTGCTTTCAAAATCGCAATTTTAATGCCTATCCTCCCCATCCCCACTCACCCCTTGTCCTGCCCTGGGGCGCGGAAATGCATGCGGGCATTATTGTATCTTTTTTTTTTTTCTTTTTTTCAATGATTAAACCGGATTTGGATGTTAGCAGCGCTCCCCCTTCCCTCTGTGACCCAAAACATTGTCAGCAGTCTTGCATTGAGAAATTGGGAAGCTGGTGCCACTTGCCTCCCCACCCCCCCCG
>VYXH01005799.1:1806704-1816435 GCA_013397275.1 Burhinus bistriatus | reverse complement strand
CCCCCATAAAATGCCCTGCTATTTCTAGAAAATTTGCGTTGCTAAAATATCTTAATCTGTGTGCTCTATTTTATTCTTTTAAATATTGATTTTTTTATTTTTTTTTTGCATTTGTGATTTTATGTGCACATATTCCTCTTAGCGGCTATGAATTTCTATGAATTCTAAATAAGCTTTTCTAGGGATGAAACGTGAGGGGTATTTTTACATGAGGATTTCAACTTTTCGGTTGACATAATCTGAAGGTACTGCAGCCTTTTCTGTGACTGTCCAAGTGCTTCCGTGCCCTGTGAGGAGTTACCACATTTCTTAAACCACCCCTTTATGTCATCTTTTTTCTTTCCTTTTTTTTTTTTTTAAAAAAAAAAAGCCTATATGTTATTCAGCTTCAGTGGATGCTTTTCTTTTCCTGCAAACTGAAACACTCTTAGGTTTTGCTGTGCTTCTTGGTTTGTTTTGGAAATGCAGGAAAATACTAATACAGAGCAGTAAAAAAGAAACAGTGGTGACTCTTCCATTCAGGGGAGTCAGCAAACCTGTCCACTTTTATGCCAGGAAGTACAGAGCGCGAATCCATAACAGTGCAAAAGCAAATGAATTCATGGTGATAGATATGATGGGTATTATGTAACTTAATAAGAAATACATTTTTGATCGTAGGAGCGGACACTGCGCTTGTAGGTATAAATATCAAATCTAGGTAAGTCTGTGGAAGAGGACTTTTCTTCCAGGCTGTATTATGCAGCGTTGTTGTCAATCCCTAATTCTTACAGGATTTTGGAAGGGAAGCAGTTTCTTCCTAAATTGAGTATCATTCAAAAAATCTTTAAATACCTGTTGTGTACTTGGTTGCTTAATTGGCTCTCCCTCTTCCTGACTCTGCTGCCTACTTTCCCCAGTTATTATGGGATCTCTAGGTTTGTTTTTTTTTATTTTTTGGGGAAGTCTTAGTTCCAGAGCAAACCTGGATAGCAAAGCTTTTCTTTCTCTCCTCCCCCCCCCATGTTATTTTTTACGTATTCCTGGAGATTTCTCTGTCTTTTTATTTATTTTTCTGTTAAGCTGTGCAGCCTGACCTGTGCTAATCAGAAGCTCTTTTTGAAATGTAAGACCAAGTCAGATAATGTCAATAAACTTTTGTGCCCCAAAACTTTTATCCTAGAAAACTGGGATTGATTTTTCTTTAAAAAATACATTGCAACTTACTAGTGCTAAACACAAATAAATGTGTTTTGTAAAGTCAAAAGGTGTCTTTTTAAACACATTTCTAGTTTTTGCTTTCGGGCCGTGTAGGGGATGATAGGAATTAGTAGCCTTTAATTAGACGTGGAGATATTCACATTTTACAGGGATTTATGTTAGAACATGGAATGGCGGGTGGCTTGTTTCCTCATTATGAATACTCCCTGCACATAATGAGGTTCATCATTAGTTGATGGAGTGAATTTGCCCTAGCTCTACCTTGAAAGGCACATAATTTACATACTACTTCAGAGCTTAGGCTTTAATGGATTCCTCGATGAATAAAATGAAAAGCTACTTTCTTTAAATTTTTGAACAGTGTTTTGATAATACGGATTTAATAAGACATTCAATTTCCTTGTTAAGTATATTTGAAAGTGCATTCCCAATTTTAGCACAAAATACACTTCCCCATGTCGCTTCCTATAATATTGGGTAATACATAATCAAATATATCAGTGTAAACATTTTGGGGGACGTAGAGGGATTATTTTACTCTGCGTCTGCAAGGTGGCACTGGGCTCCTCTGGCCTGGTACCCTTACGGTTCCTACCAACCCCAAGCGTGCCAGAGCTCACCTGTACCGTTAAAATTCCACGGAGCCAGCTTGCTCCAGTCTTAAAGCTCATTCTGCCTGAGGAGTGTTTTAACTGTATGTTTACTGTGTACATTTGCAGTGATGGATCTTTGGAAATGTGTTGCTGGCTGTCAGGCTGACAGTGACAAACCCGCCGGTCCCACCTCCCTATTTATTTTAATGAGACAAGAACAGCAAAAACTTCTCTGGTGCAGTTCCACCTCTGAAACTGCTGCGTAGATATGATTAGATTAGAGTAAATTGAATTGTAGGCTGCCTAATGTGTTATCATGTCATCAGCTTACTCCAGCCCTGGCCTACAGGGTAGAGTTAGCAAGACATCTTCTTCTTCTTCTTCCTCCCATCTTGCCCTCTCCACGCGTGCGTGGATGGTTGGGGGCTGTGGTGCTGTGCATGTCCCGTGCATGAGGCAGGCTGGGCACGGGCAGCACCTCTCCCCTCTGACACTTGCCAGTGTGGCAGAAGAGTTGGAGAGGCAAAAAATACAAAGCGAAGGCTTGTTTTGATAGAATGTTTTATTACCTGAAAATGATGAGCATATATTAACATTAATAGAATAGTCTGTGTCATTCTTTTTTAGGCAATTTACCTCTGCTACAGACCTGTCTGCTTCAAAATCTTTCTCTGTTCTAAAACATATATTTGTTTAGGGAGTTTTCATTGAAGTGTACATGACAATTACAGCTGTTCATTAACAAAATTGGGTATTTGTTTTAAACTTTAACCAATCACTTTGATATGCTAATTATGGTGTAATTTAATTTGAGCCCTGTAATGATGATGCCGTTATTATGGACATAAATGATGCAGTTAAGCTGAGAGTAATCTCATTTGCATACTGTACATGCCAGTAAATTAAGCCCTTTCTTCGACTGCTTCAGCTTTAATTTTCCACTTCTTTTCACACAGCGCCTTTTCAGCCAGTCTCTTATAAGCCCACTTTGTAATAGTGCTGATGACTGTTTGATGTGGAGAGTTGCTGCACCACAATAATGCAAGACACAAGATGTAACATTTAAAGGATTCATTATCTTACTGAGTGTTGCTTTAAGAAGCTGGGATTAACAAGGGTGGAAGTGTCCTCTCCATGGAGCGATGCAGGTCTTCCCAGAAACAAATGCAGTCTTTATTTTTCCCCCTTTTTCTTGGTGTACCCTAATAGTGGAAGGGGTTCAGTAAGGCTTTACGGTGTTTTTCAGGAATAAGCCAGAACACAGTACAGTACTACACAGAGGGTTTGACCTTCTTTGCAGGATATTCTACGATGCTCCACTGTTGCAGAAGAGTTGTTGGATACAATTTACAATATTAGAGGGACGGGAGGTACCAGATTATTTCTCAGATAGGGTATGCGGGCTCCAAATCTACCTGCGTGATGTACGACACAGAATTGAAGTCTGCATTACTGAGTTTCTTCATTCTATTTAATCCTCGATTTCTCCTCTCATGGCCACTGTGTGAGTTTAACTTAATATCAAGTTAATTTTTAATTTAAATTTTAAAAAATGGCATTTGTCTGCCGATACTAGTGAAAACCTGGGTTTTGAAAGTATAAAGTCACCAAAATCAAGCAAAAATGAACTGTGTAAGTGCTGACTTAAACGATTAATCTTTTCCAATTTACTGTGTTGTCATTGAGCTAAAGTATTCTCATAACTGTGGCATACAAAGAAATCATGTGAAATAAACAGGGCTCTTTTTATAGCTGCTTACTATTATGGTTAGATATTTTCATAGTTTAATACCTCTGGAAGTAAAGCCTGTCTCAAGTTTTTAGCAGCAGTTGGCCTCTCAGAAAGCCATTGTTGTGTGGGTAACCGAGTTAACTAAAGATCATTATTAAAACCTTGCAATCCTTTCCTTACACAGGGTCCCATGACCAAAAATAGCTTGTGCAGTTGCCCACAAACATGCAAGTTAATAACTTCCTGGGTGAATAGTGTAAAAACTGCTGATTTCCAAAGCACGCACGTCACCCCTGCCTCCACCCCTTTATGGTACGCAGCAAACAGATGGGAGGGTCCGCCTGTTTACCAACTCTCCAGCATTTAATGGGACTTCAGTTTTTATGGTTCTCGCCTACACTTGGTCTCAGTTCTGCATTTCTCACATGCCATTTTGTTTTCCAGCAGCCATTCCTTGGTAGCCTGACCATGCACACGTGCCGGCTGTGGCCGTCCTGCAGCGAAGTGCTGCGTGATGGCAATCTAACTGCCCTGCTGAATTTGTACCCCCCATTTCTGGGTCAGAACCATGGTGATCGTTCCCAACAAAGCTACTGCTCTGGCCACCAACTATGCTCGCATGTAGGATTTCAGTTCTCCTAGTATACCTCTTCTACGCATGACCAGTGCAAGGAAGAGTATCCGTGGAGACAAGTACAAGCACAGAGCATGGCATGGTTCTTGGCTTTCACAGAGCCCTTGCTTTTTACCCATAACACAAGAGTTGAGATGGTGACATGTGGTAGCCAGTCCTTGGGGTGGACTACATCAGAGTGCAAGGTCGAATCTTGGGGTCCACCTCTGAACCAAATGTGCCCAGAAAAGGAAAGGCTTCCCTAGTTCCTTCTCTGAGGCAGTCAGCCTAGACATGGGGTTTGTACGTGACTGTACATGGGAGACAAAACCCAGCAGCCGTTCCCTTGCCCTTTGTGCTCAGGGCCTGGAGCCACTCAGGTTGCTGATGAAACTGGGTATAAGCTCACTCCGCCCAAAGGTGCAGGGAGAGAAAGGGTTTCTCACAGCACAGGGCAATACAGACCAAGCTCTCCCCAGGAACTCCAGAACGTCAGAAATACTCTAGTATAATGCTGGAAAATTTCAGCCTTTAAGGTTCGTGGAAGAAAAGATTTCTTGAGGTTATCTATTTTAGCAGCCTCTCTATGGTTCAACCTTTTATCTCTCTTCTGAAGATAAGGTATGGGTTGCTTTAGGATGTCATAGGCTGCAAAGGTGTTGTGTCTTCAGCTTCTGTAGGAATGAGTATGCTGAGCATCTCTCTCATGGGTCATGGAGAGATTTCTGGCCCAGGCAGACAGATGGACTGAGAGGGTGGGGTAAGAGAATCTCTGTTGGTGCTTTTCGGTGTTTTCATGGATGTAACGGCAATACAGTGTGCTCTGCAGAAACTTCAGCGTTCATCATCTTCATAGATAAAAATATTTCTTCCAAAGTGGTGTCAATACCTTGCCCTTAAAGAAGCTATGTTGTAAGGGCTGTCTTCACACAGGAGGTTTCAGGCATAGTTTTTCCTACGCTCCTTGTCCTAATAAAACACATATCCTTCCTCCCCTCACAGGACCTTTTGAGTTTATTCTGGATAAAGAAACTTGTTTATGAAGAAGGTTTTTCCCTGTGTCATCCTCCCTCTTTAATCTGATCCTGGATTGCAATTTTCAGTAAGTTTCTCCTTCCACGCTTTCCAACCCATGAACCTTTTCAACCCAATCAGGTAGGAAATTGAAAGTGATACCAGTTCAGATGATGTACTGTGCAGCCCTGTTTGAGCATTTCTGTGTAATTCAGGATTGCTGGTTTCAAAGAAGTTTTTCACATTGGGTAATGGTAGCTCTCTGCAGAAAGCTACTTTGGGGAGTTTTGAGCTTCATGGGAGATGGACCTCTCCTTTTACAGCTTTGTTTACAAACAGCTTTGTTGTTACCCTTTTCCAGCAAACAAGTGTTTCTTCACAGAAATACTTTTGGTTGAGAGCAAAGCCACTGAACCTCTCTCTAGAATTATAAGTACAACAGATTAAAGAGTAATTTATCATATGCTAATATACTTACCCCATCAAAGTCATGAGCATCAAGACATAGAAACAAAAATAGACCTCTGATCGCTATCTCTGTAATGCTTTTCAGCGTAGAGTCTCTTACTGGTATCCAGAGACAAAGCTCTAGGAATTTGTATTTACCAATAGCTAAGGAAAACAGTTGTCTGTCACTGAAATTACCCAAGTGCCAAGCCGTTGCCCTTCCAAGTTTGACTGAACCAAGTTGACTACAAGTTTTGGAGTGTGAAGATTCCCTGTTGCCATGCTTGTCAGTTTGTTTCTATTTGTAAACACATCTTTTTGTGGTTGTGTATAGTGGATAGATATCTGTGATATCTGGAAAGTATCCACAGATGCTTTGCTTTTCCAGCATGAGACACCCTCCTAGCAGTTCCCAGGGGCAGACGGCTGGCTCACCTGGAGAACATCCTGGAAAGGGTGAATTTTTGGACGTCTAGGTGAGTCTGCCTGTTGCTACTGGTCCCAAGTGTACACAAAATAAAATAGTACAAGTGAAGTAGCTGTTAGGGTTTCTTTAATCTATAAGCCTTTAGTTCTTTTGGCTGCACGCGTCCTCTTCCAGCAGCAGTTTTTCCTGTGACTGGAGAATATTAATGTCTTTCTAAACTGGCTGAGTGGACAAAGCAGTGTGATGAAATTGCATTGAACAAACGTGCTTCAAGCAGAAGAGTGAAGTCTATCAAGCAAAGCCATCAGTAAAAGGACTCGGGAAAAACCACATGCTCAGCCCCTTACTTTGCTCCTGTTTTCCCTGTACCACCTGGGGACTATATGGAGCAGCAGTATAGGTGCGTGCACAGTGCGTGGTCACCGGCTCTTCCCTGTGATGTATCCCTGCTTCAGGTGCAAATCTTCAGATCTGGTTGTGTTTAATTTGGCTTCATGTTGGCTTCTCCTCCAAATAAAACACTTACCCTAAGGATGGCCTTTCAAAAGGCTGTGTTCTTTTTCCAAAGAACTGCAAATTCTTGAGCTGGGCTGCTTATGTAGTTTCCTGAGACCATCACTTTAAGGAAGCTGACTGAAACAAATGCTGCTTTCAGGTGCATGGCCTAAATCAAAAGCAGCTCTGTTTGAGTTTTCTGAAGTTCATCGGGGTTTTACCATTGTTAACAACCACATGGTCCCAGGCAATGTTCTTCTCTTCTGTGCGGGTGAAGGGCAGTGTCTGCTGGTCCTGTGCTCTTCAGCTGCAGGGATACTGTGTGCAAAGGCCGGCCACAAGCAAGGAGAGTTTCTTGATGTGGCTCCAAGTGCATGCTTGGTGGTCAAGGCCAGAGCTGTCAGAGATGGGCAACCAGTTTTGCCCTCCTTGCACAGATGCGTGTACAAGAGAGGCCGACCTGGAGGCAGCCTGCCAGCTGGGGAGACTTGCCTGTTTCTTTGCAAACAGAATTTACCCTTGGACTTCGGGAGGAACAAGAAGGCTATGTATAAAAAGTTTCCTAGGCTTCACGCTGAGGTACAGCTTGCAGTGTATGTTCAGCAACACTCTTCCAGCTGTGGGGTATTTCTTGTGTTTGTTGGTGTCTTCTCACGCAAAGACACGATTGAGTCTAGGTGGATGCACTACAGACTGGATGAAGGAAGCCAATACGAAGGAATGAGCAGTCTTTCCCAGTGAACAGGGAGCTTTACATTGCTTTTACAATGAAACAAATATAAAAAGGAAGAATGAAATTATAATAGGCTAAATTGGTGCCAAATGTACAGGAGCCCATGTGTATGCAGGGAAGGGAAACCCAGCTCTTGTAGTTTTCCCTTGGAAAATGGCTTGTTCTGTATTTAGAACCCATGTGCAGGATGACCATATAAATGTGGTTAAACGGCATAGGATTCTGATCAAAGGGGCAATTATGAGTAATAAAATAGGAAATATAATTATTGCTACCATTTCAGATCTTATAGCCGGGGAGAATCTTAGCAGCTAGATGGAGAAAAAGCCTTAACTTTCAGAGAAGAAAAGAAGAAAAACCCCCGAATTTCAGCTTGTTGGGCTCTATAGAAAAAGTCAGTTGAAAAGTAAAGATATATTTCCTAGAATCTCTGAATTCCCAAATAAATAATAATTAGAGCGGTTGTGAACAACCTAATTGTTGGCTGAGCTGAATCACAGCAGAAACTGAATTACCAACTTCTGCACAGGAAAATTTACCAAAGTTGGAGCTGTAGCTGGGTAATTTTCACCAAATGTCCAGCACATATGCTGCGCTTGCTTTTATTGTTCACCGTTATGGTGTCATGTCTCGCTAGATTGTGCTTTGCTACACACCTCCACCCCCTAACAAACTGGCCCTATATGTGCATGTAGGCAGAATATAGGGAATTAAGCTGTGTGACAGTGAACTTCTGGGATTTTTTTATATGCTTGACAAATGTTTTTTAAACATGGTGTAAATACATTGTACAGTAGAATTGAAGTGTTTGAGGGGCACGTTTTACTCCCAAAAGAAATGTTTGTATTTTGGCTTCGTATTCCTCTGTATTATTCCCTCCCCCCCCACCCCCACCCCCCAAGAAATATTTAATATTTTAACAACACCTATGTTTAGATAATGCAGGTGTGGACAGTATTCTCCTCTGTATGTTTTAGAGTTCCTACCGACACGCCTGGACAAACCTCACCACCTAAAACCCTCAGGCCAGATTTTGGCATTCGGTGTCCTCAGAGGGAGGGATTGTAGCTGTTAATCCTGTAATAGATTCTTCAAGGTAGCATCTTCTGTCCTCCCACGGGTTAGATTCTCAGTTTTACCTGACAGCGTAAATATTTCTCTTCAAAGGCAACATAAACCCTTTTGCAGGCTCCACTCATCCTCGCTTCCCCTCGCTGAGTCTTGCCCGGACACTTCTCTTCTTCCTCAACCTTTTTGTCATAGCCATCTGCTTCCTTTCAGGTTCCTTGGAGAAAGTACTGTATTTGTAAGTGTCCGTCCCTCCTAAACCCATTCTCTGTCATCTGCCTGCCTTGCTACAGATGCCTCTCCGGAGGAAGGGTGAGGGCAACTGGGCTGATCCCATTGCTCTTCAAGATCGTGGGGTCATGTATTTGGTCCCCTTGCAGAAATGCCAAAGGCTATTTAGAGTCAGGCATGTAAATATTCCAGTCAATAATAATAATAGAAACACCTCGTGGCTGAGTTCCACCGAGGAATGGGAATGTCAGCGGGCATTGGCTCTCACCTGTTTGATAAGGCATTGCATTTTCAGTTGGTGTTTATAAGCTCCAGGTACCTGGGCTGAAAATAGCTTCCCTGTCCTGTTCCCTTCTCGCGGGTGGGCAAGCGGCTTAGAGGCATGGCAGGGGACATGGGCTCCTTATCCCACCTCCTCACGACTTTTCCAGTTACGTTAGCTAGCGACCGGTAAATGCTTCAGTACACACTTGGCCCTATCACACCCATCCACGTGTTAAACTCTCCAGTGAATGGGGGCCTTAGCCTCCCCATGCCCTACGAGCTCCAGCAGTAACAGCTCACCTACTTTATAGAGCTGTTGTAAGCCCTAATTAACTTGTGGTTCTGAGATACTTGGTATCCCTCAGATATATGGGCCCTAAGAAATGTTGCGAGCTTTGTTTTTCACCTGCAGGGTAGAAGCTCTCCTTCGCTCCCCGTGCAGCCGAAGCTCTGGCTGCGTTTCAGTGCGGCATTGCACCTGAAGGCTACGGGCTTTGAAATGCACTCAGGTGAACTTTGCTCGCACGAGAGGCTTTGATATGTTAGAACACCCCCTCCAGAAAACTACAGGAAAAACGTTTCGTTTCATTAGTATTTGGGGTGGAAATACGCTGTAGATTAATCCTCTTTGGAAAGAGATTAAGAAATGTTCTCTCCTCCTCCCTTCTCATGTAAGACTAGGTAGTGTTTATTCTTTCTTTATTAACTACAGACGTCAGAGAAAAAGGACTGTTGCCCTTTGATTTTATTTACAAGGCAAAAGTGAAAACTTGTTTGATCATATCATGGCTGTTTAGCTTCAGCGTAAGAGTGGAAGGGAACCTGTTTCCAGGTCCTATCATGTCTAAATATAATTTTTCTTCTATTTAGTTATCTCTGAATTTTAAATGCAATATCCTTGGCCTTAGTTATTT
>VYXH01005799.1:1781704-1801704 GCA_013397275.1 Burhinus bistriatus | reverse complement strand
ATTGGTGGGAACTTGCAATTTCCGAGTTACAAGTTCACACGCCAACTGCGAAAGGAGAAAAGCCGATGTGCGAGGTTTTGCAGAACCCTCAATGTCTCCCTTCCGGCTGAGCTCTAATCTGTGCTCCCACCGGTGTCATGTGTGCAGACAGCCTGAGCAGGCACCGGGGCTGGCGGCTCCCTTCCAGCGTGTGGGCAGCCCAAGAGGCGCAGGCACACGGCAAGGGAGGAAAAAAAAGGAAACTGAGATGCAAACTCAGACGTGTGAAATAATTTCTGCCGTGCCTTGGTGTATCGGGAATGGGGTTAGCTTGGTTTGCGGAAAAATACAGGTTGGGCAATGAGAAAGGAACAGATCACCAGCGGAGCAGGTGATCGATTGTAAAATGCTCTCTGCTCCTGTGTATTTAGTAAGTCTTGAAGCAACAGCTACAAGAGATCCCTTTGCTGCTGCCCATGCTCCCCTCTCAATTCTTTAACTTTTGCACATCTTAATTTTACATGTTTAAAATATTTTAGGATTTCACTTTTTTATTTCATTTTTTTAAGTCTTCGGTGGTTGCATGTTTGACGTGGTTTTGTTATCCTAGATGTTATGTTATGATCTGGCACACGGAGCATTAATTCCTTTATCAGCTCTATTTCCTTTACAGTTGTTCATTTAATTGAGCTCCTCTGTGTATTTTACAAAACAAGATGCATTCATTACAACTTGCAGACCTCAGATAGTATTGTAACATGTTTCAGAAAAATAGCACTTTTGTAGAGAGTTGTGGAAGTTGGGTGTTTGGTTTATTTTTCAGATGATGGGAGGAAGCAGGAGCAGAATTCTTGCATGTATAATCAGCAGGAACTTTCCAGAAGCTCTTTATTCTAGCTATTTTCTTCTAAAGCTGTGTTTATTCTAAGAATTCGGCTGAGGCAGTTGAAATATGTGGCTGCAGTGTAGAACAAAATACACTGTATGTTTTGTTACTCTCCTTGTTCTGCTTTGACTTGTGCAAACAGTTTTAATCCAAAGGAAGCGATCATACAGTCCGTGACTGTGGGATCGTACAATACAGTTTAGGGGGCAAATTACCCTCTTACAGCACATCCTGACATTGAATAGTCTTGTCTTGAGTAGACTGTAAGTAGAATGTATCCTTCTCTTTCACAAGCCCTTGGAGCAGGAAGCCACATGCCTTGGCTCTACAGTGTTCAGGAGCCAGCACATCTGTGTGACGGTGCACCTGCATGTGGCTGGAGATGTTAAAATACTGTCTTCAGTGCAAATTTTGAACATTAAACACACATCGCTGGTTGTAAACAGCCCTGCATACTGCTGGGGATTCAGCACCAGAAAGGCCATTTCCAGAAGCACGGAGCAACCTCTGCCGAGCGTGGCAGTGATGGACCCTTCCAGTTCGAGGTCAAACAGCTTGTTTTGGAGAGGTCATGGGGCCACAGCACTGTTTATTGGGAGGTTCTCCATTGCCTTGGCATCATGCATGGAAAAGGTATGGGCAACCACAGGAGTGCTCACGATTGCCTCTGTTGTTGACCGAGGCAAGCTGGAGAGGCTTATTTGGTGTCCAGTTGTTCCTCTCTGCTGTTGTCTTTCCCTCTCCCAGACATCTCTGCTGGTGGCTCAGAGATGGGCATTGCTCTTCAGCCATGGGTAATGCAAAAGAGGGATTAAGAGCTTGGCTTCCTGCATCCTGACTCAAAAGTAGGCATATGTGCTTTTTTTGTTGAGTAGAAACAAATTGGTTTCGACAGAGCTTTTTTAGGGAGTTTTCTCAGGCACAGGATGAAATTTTGAGGTGGAAAAAATTCACGCTTTTTTTTATCCCCTCTATTGGGCCAGTGTGGTGAGGACCAACTGTATTTTTGGGTGCTTGGGATCCATGTGTCCCTGTTGAGCATGTTGGCTGTTGAGGAATGTGTGCAGTACGTATGTGTCTCCAGTACAGAAATGTGGTGGGGTGGTATCCTTGCTTTGGACACAGGCTGGAGCTGTTCCTGGGAAAGAAAACATCAAGACAAAACTGGGGAGGAAGCACCTCTTCTGTACCACTTATTCAGTTCTGATTGATGCTAAACTGGTATACTGGGTACTTTTGGGGTGTGGGAGTGTGTGTGTGTATGTGAGCTTGTGCACCAACATTCACAGGCACGTGTATGTTTTTTCTTCTGCATCGTGCTGTCCTAGCTGTAATCTGATAGCTATAGCCCTCGGACAGGGCAAGGCAAGGAGACTCTATATGTTTCCACAAAAGCTTAGCTAAGTGCATTTTTCTTATTGTGTTATGGGCCTGATTCTTGAGAGGGGTTAGATGCTCTCAGTTGTGGGTGCTCAGCATTTTTGCAAGTCACCCTGCTTAGAAGTTGGTGGTTACATTTTTTTTTAATGGGAAAGAGCATTTTTTCATTTTCTTCTCCATAAACTGAAACCACTAAGGAGCCCTTGCTTAGTTTTCCACACAGAAGCATACACTGATGGGAGCATGAGAGGGACTGCAGGTCTTTAAGTGTGTGAAAACAAGGAGTCCTAATGAAAATGGTTTTGCAACTTAATTGTAGTGGGTGTGCCTTTGTTTGCGAACAGAAATGGAAGTGCTGGAGGCCGAAGTGCTTTCCTTACCCTCCGAATAGTGACGATAGCGGTATAAACTTCACTGGCCAGTTTTGCCAACGTGCCCAAGATCTGCAAGTCCCTGCAAAGCTTTGGCACTCTGCTCACTGGGACCCTTTCTCTGGACTTTGAGCCTTGCGCCATCCATGCTTGCATTACCCTCCAGAAATGCCATGTTTTGCATGGTAGACCTTTCTTGGGCTCCAGAGTGCCCTTCTTAAAAAGTGGCTGGTTCATATCACATTTGGAGGAGTCAATGTGTCTTTTCCAATGGTTTTGAGATTCATGACTTGCTCCGTGGATGGAGATGCAGACCTCCACATAGCCAGCATTAAGCCTATTGAAGACAAGGGGCTTGCTCCTCCTAGCATGCTGTCTTGAACCACTTTGGAGTAGTCCATGAACCCCTACGAACCTGTTGCCTGGGGCCCAAACCCACTGTTGCCTTCTGCTTCAGCCTCCTCAGCTACCCAGTGCCCCATAGAAACGCAATCCATTTTAAATAGATGCTGTTTGCAGCATCTTGGACTTGCTCTGTGAGGATGAGAAATGTTAACATAAATTCTTTAAATAACATCTAGTAGTGTTGAATGCAAAGAATTATAAAACATTTTTATATTCTGAGACTCATTTGCATCTTCACATTAAAAACTGGTTTTCTTCTCAGAGAATGGTTGCAAGATCTGATTTGTTTTGAAATCAAAGCTAAATTTGTGTTCTTGCATTCCTCTTTGCCCTTCATTTGACAAATTTTTCTTGTTCTATAAATACAGAATTGTAAACAAGGGCTAATCCTTAGCAACAACCTGGAAAGTTAACATTTCTCTCCAGCTCCTATTATAATTAATTCAGGCACTCTGAATATGATGTGATTTATACATAGTATTCCTAAGGCCAGGAGGTACTAATATCTTGTTAGAGAACTGAGGAAAAGAACATGCTTTTGTGTGCACCATATAACATAATTGCACTGCATTTTCTTTCATAAGAAGATGTTTAAAGATGCTTTTCACTTTACATTTCAAAAATGGAAGGCTTCTGCTTTTGCTTTTGGCTGAAATTGTCTTAAATGTGTTTTCCCTCCTGCAGCAGTCAACATTGTCAAAACATTTTGCAAAATATGTTTTAATAATATGGGTTAAGACCATCATTATATTAATTTAATTCTTGATGTAGGTAAATTTGTAAGATGCTTCCACTTTGTCATAAAAGTTTTTCATGGTAAACATCATCTGTTTTCCCTGTGCAGAAAAGAGATGATATAGTCGATAAAAGGATAAATCCCTTGTGTTAAATTGTTTAAATACAGCTTGAACAGTCTTTCTCTCATGGTCCATCCTTTTATTTTTATTTAATTTTCATTTAATTCTGTTTTGTTTTGTTTATATTTGTTCAGGGAGTGTTTTTGTAGTGTTAATCTATGTAAGCCACATACAGTTGAAAACTGCAACTCCCAAAAGGCTGTGATTAAAACATTATGGATGTGGCAAACCACAAATGCAAAAGTAAGTTTACATTAGATTTTCTTCATAAAATATTTTATTCAAGTTTTGTAATACCTTGGTATCGTGGTCAGCATTGCCATAAAAATTCTGTGTTATATGGAATGATACAATCTGTGAAGCATTTCCCATTATGTAGACACCATGTCTTTAAATTATAGCAATTTCTTAAGATTTTAAAGCAAAATGAGCTCTTAGAAGTGTGATTAATAGCAGGGAATGAGGCTAACACTGGGTCATCAGTGGCACTCCATTACAAAAAAGGTTGGACTAATAAAAGCATCCATCTATTTGACCAATAAAGCATTTGAATGATATGCTTATAGTTTTTATCATACTGTAGTTACTTTGTACTGAATAAACTGTGATTTTACGTGCTGGCAAAGGAGTGTGGAACAGGCAGCGCGGCTGAGGTGAGAGCAGTTGTCTCGAGTAGGGAAATATCAGGACTTTTATGTGAAGCTTGATGTTTTCAGAAGCCTTCAGGTTGCGGTGTCTAAATTTTTGAAGCCGCTGTGAAATATCTAAATCCCCCGTGACCCGTGCCTGCCTGCCCACAGTCATTCGGTGAGGCTGGCCCTCGCTGTCCTGCAGGGAGGGGAGAAAGGAGGGTATTGTGTGTAATCATTAATTCAGAGTTAAGTCCCCAGCAGCCCCAGACATCAGAAATATTCTGCTGAAGCACAGGAAATGGGGCAGCACTTCTGTTTTCCTGGTGTGCGGACGCCAACCCCGTCCTCGAGTCGCACCTTTCATCCTGCCCGCTATTATGCTGTCAACCTGATGTGTTAAAAAATAGAAGGTTGCCTGAACAATACTGCATTTGGGTTTTATTTAAATACCTGTCTTATTAGTAGGTTGTACTGATTTCATGGGTTTGAAACTTTTTTTTTTTTACTACAATAAAAGGCTAAATATTTTCTGAAAAAGAAAACGGAGGTTCTTGGCTAGGCATGGATGGTGCATGATTGTGCTGTGAAGAAAAGTACCAAATATTCTAACACTTGTGAAAAAATGATGACTGGGGAGGCTTCTGGCCACGGCGCTGTTTGCATGTGAAATGGTGAGGGAGGGGAGATTAGTGCCAGGGCCACCTGTGACCTTGGATGCTTCATATATTCAAAACTGGGATGATTTTACCCAGTGTTCGGTGGAGGTGCTGGTGCTCATCGGAAGATAGTGGTGAACCAGACGGGGGCCACGATGCAGCTGGGAGAAAAAAGGACCCATGGTGTAGACCACAACTACATTCTCTATCCTCATCCAACTAGTACAATGCCTTAAAGGGCTTATTTTACATAGGCGAGGGATGAAGAGACTTCTGGAGGTCACACGCGGGGATTGTGTCAGGGCAAGAATGTAACCCAGAGCCCTGGATTAACCCCTACTGATAGGACCATCCATCTTGTCTCCCTGTGCTTCAGATCTTTCCCGAAATCCACGTTCAGGATAGAGAAGTTACAGAAACCTCCCTGGAGGAGCATTGTGATGGGCAACTTCTTGAGTGTTACGGGGATGACAGACAGAAAAGGAAAGGCTTTCTAGAAGGTGGCAAACACAGGGGACTTTGCTGTCTTGAGCACCTTGAGGACTAATGTCACAGTGCCTCGGGGCCAAGAGATGGACATCAAATGGGGAACAGTTGGGGTCTAGAGGTTTCAGTTGTGAGAAGACCACCTCGGATGGGCTTCTGGCCCTGCTTGGGTTAATGAAAAGGAGCTGGGGAGATCTGCAGGGATCAGAGAATGGTGGTCGGAGGCAGAAGCGTGAGGGTTGAGGATGGGAGAGAGAAAGGAGGAAGAAGAGGGCTGAACCATGCCTTGCTTCTTTAGCCTTGTGTGGCACTGTGTACAGAGAGCTACAGGGCAGGGAGCTGGCGTGGCATGGATGTATGTGTGTGAAATCACACGTGTACATGGGCATGCTGGGCAAATTGTGCAGAAAGCCATCATTTTACTTGTTTCTTCTAGGGGAGAAATGAAAATTTTGCATCCTACCTTTTGCAGTTGCTGATTTTTTTAAAAAATGTAATTAGATCTTTTACATCAGTGGTTTGGCCGGTAAATCTTGTTTTGTAAAACACTTTCAAGTGTTTTCAACTCCTTTCTTTACCCTTTATCGGAACAGATGCACAGCTATGTATTTTCCCCTGCTGCCTGTTGTCTTGAGGTTGCACAGCAAGACTGCAAAGGCTTTTTGTTTGTTGTTGTTGAAGGGGAGGAAAAACCCCTCAATCCACAGAAGAGTTAACAGGATTTCACTTGATCTGCTCGTTTATGCAATGAGTAATGCGAGGTTGGTAACAGCAAATTGTTGTTTATAAGCAAACATGGCACTGTGTAAACAAGAAGGCCTGGTCCCCAACTGGTTTGATTTCATGGTGGTCAGCAGCTGATGTATGTAACGTACAACCTTTCTGCTTCTCGAAATGTCAGAAGAATGACTATTTGTTTGTCTTGAGTTCTTCCCAGCTGTTTACTCTGTAATGCATTTGCCTCAACCTTGATTCCCTAAGAGTGGCCCCTTTCTCCTCCCTGCTCTGTTTACATTAGTCCTGCCCCGAGTGTCACCTATGAAATCTGTTGATTATTCCACCTGGTTAATGTTAAATTGCTCTTGCAAGATGATGTGTTTGTTCATAAACACAAATGCTGGGCCCCTTGTTTACTGTACCCATGGCAGCAATCAGTTATTAAACAAATATTGCTTTGTTTGCGGGTGTGAGCAGCAGTTTATCCTGCAAGGTCTGGAAAAAAACCTTTAAATGCTGGGATTTTGATAAAGGAGAAAAAGGGGAGCTTGTCCCTGGAATGTGGCTGAAACTCACTTTGGTTTGCTTTGCTTATCTTTAACTTGGGTGAAGGGGCTAGAAAGATTAGCAAGTTGTTTGGTTTTTCCAAGAGATTTCCTTAGTGTAATGATATCTATCCAGTTGTTTGCTTTTTTCAGAAGGGAGAGAGCACTCCTGCAAGACGACTAGCACAGCAGTAGACGGCTGATGGCTAGAAAATCCTGCACGGAGCAAACAAGGAGTTAGAAGGTCTAGGACAAAGATATAGGGCTATGAACCAGGTAATCACCCCGAAAGTACAGCCTTGCATTCTGTGTCAGTGTTTGGTTGGGAGCTTTTTGGTTTCCCTCTTTTCTCATGTTGGATTTTAATTGATGCATGTACCCTCGGTGGAGTTTGAAAAGGCAAAGATTTCACTTTTACTGCTGAGGAGATCTGAGGAAAATCTGTTTTAGAAGCACAGCCGTTTGAATGGAGAGAAAATACCAAATTTAAAAACGCGCTCTGTCACTCCTCCTCCTTGTGAGTGAGATGACAGCGCTGCTTTTCTTCTTTTTATAACTGGAATACTGCATTTATATTTGCTAATTTCTGTATGCTGGCTGTTTGCTCTTTGGTTTCTGCAAGTCCTAATTAGAGAGAGCCATCCTGGCAATTTTTGCTTTTGGGTTGTTTTGCAAATGAGCAAGAAAAATCCACTCATACCATCTTTGTTTTCCAGAACTATTGTTTGTTATTATTTCTGAATGGGGCTTGGATTTCAAATGCCAGGCAGGACCTGTTAGCACTAACAGTAAATTGTTAGGGCTTCGCACACAAAGGGAGTAAACCCTCTTAGAAGTGACCTTGAGAAAGAAATGTCAACTCTTTTTATATGAAGGTGGTGCCTCTTCCTTTATGTGTGAATTAATGTGTTAAAATATCTTGAATATACAGTTATATTGAGCTTTTGAAGGGTAAAATTAAATAATTGTCCTTTTCATCCCTTGGAAAAGCAAGCAACAAAATATGCACAAAAATGTGATATATTGTATTCACTAGCTCGCACCAGTGGTCCAAACATACTGTTTTTTCTACTAGAGCGGTGTCGGTGTCGGGACTGGAAGGGAAGCAGGAGGTACCTGAAGTGTCTAAGTGCACAAGCTCGTCGTTAATTGACTCGTGTTACTGCAATGAATCAAACCTTCAGGGCATTAAACTAAGTGAAAATAGTGAAGTGAAAATTGTATTGTGTAGAAGTATTGCAAAGTTGCACCTGGCTTTGAGGTGGTTTTTGACTTCTGGAGGCTGGTAGCGAGTTTAGAAACGCTTTAATGGAGATAGCACAGAGGGTGGGAGTCTAATTCATCTACAGCCAGCACTTGGTCTTGCAAGGTTTGATATCATCTCATTGTACCCGTGCTGCTGCTGTCTAGCATAAACTAACTGTATTTACTAAATGCAGCTTTGGCCTTTTACTTGGTTGAATAGTCTCCTGGTTTTCTGTGAGACAGACTGTGAGAGTTTATGATGCAAGCTCAGAGCAGTGTGCATACAAACAAATAAGTCCTGGGCTGTGAGAACAGCTCGGCAGTTTCTGTTCCTGTTTTACACGAAACCGCGGGGAGCCCGGCACGCTGCTGCGCCCAGGCGGGGGTGTGCAGGTGGGTACCTCTCAAGAGACACCAGCCGTGAGGCCGGCACCGAGGCAGCCGCTTTGTGCCTCACTGTGCTGCGGTTAAGCGTCCCTCCTCCTGGAGGAGTTTTTCCTCCGGTGCGGATGGTGCTCATGTCCATACGGTAGCTGTCGCAGTGTCGTATGGTACAATGAAGTATGTTTGCTTGTTTGGTTTGGGATTTTTTTGCCGCCCACCATTCCTTTCCTTCCAAATAAATGATGATCCCAGTGATGGTAAAGATGATTTGTGTCAAGCTCACGGCTGAAAGACAGCTCTCCCCAAGAGAGAGGAAGGAACCTCACTCTGCCGATGATGGTATGTAAATGATTGCATCATATTTGCCAATCGCTTGGAAGTGGCCCAGCTGTAGAGCTTATATGCAGCTATGGCATGAGCTTCATGCTGAATATGGATTTTAATAGCTGTCAAGCTGAGAGGCATAGATTGAGATGGAGCTGGCTTTGCAAAGGGGGTTTGTTTATCCAAGGTGAGACTGGGAGTAATTTCTGTGTGGATGTTTAAAATGAAGGGAGGATGCAAAAAGCTCATTCAGGGAAAGCTGAGTTGTCCATTGTCTTTGCCTAACACTTTGGGTCTTACCTCGAGGAAAGGAGTGAGGCCTGTTATCTTCACAGCTTGCTATGTTTTGATGCACTAGCTTTTCACGGGGACCAGCTCTAGCTCTTTTGAGCAGAGAAAATGTGAACCTTTTAATGTCCGTTTCAATTAATTTTCCTTGGATTTGCTTGTTCTCTGTTCTCACTGTTTGTGGTCAGCAACACCCTCAGCAGAAGAGGCTTCCTTAGGGGTAACTGCAGTGACTGATTCTCTAAGAAGTTTAAGTTGTTTGACCATGATTTCACAATAAGTCAGTATGGCACAAATGGGATTAGGCTTCTGACTCTCCTTCCCTTCTCTTCACCACAGCTGTCTTAAATTTCAGCTCCTGCAGAGCATCAGTCAGCCTTTCACTGAGCTGCCTCCAAATGATTTCAGGTTCCTGTGGCCCTAACGATACATGCTGCTGCTGCTGCTGGAAAGAAGTAACCCAGACAGTGCAAGCTATGCACACAAACAGTAAAAGAGGTTGTGTTGTTGTATACAGTTAAATAAGTTGTGGCAGCCTGCATCTAGACAGGAGCAGGTGAGGATGCTACTCAGGAGACTTGAGGGTGACAAGTGGACATAAGCCCTGGTAGAGGTTCAGGTTGGTGGAAGTTCAGCTTCTTACTGGAGTGACTCCCAGGGAGGAGGTAAGGCAACCCGTGTCGTTCTCCCGTTGGCCAAGGTGATGTGCTTGAGCACTTTCGGAAAGCACTGGCTTTTCACTCTCTGAATTCAGTTGTGGCTTCATGTTTTCCTCCTCCTTGTTCCTTTTTTACCTTCCTCCCCATGGCTCATCATCACCAAGTAGCTCTTCCCCAGCATAGGGAGGGCGGGGAAGCGGAGCAGCCCCATGTGAGCCGGATGCCAGGGCCGTGGTTCAGCTCATAGGGATGCTCCAAGAGCAGCATGATTTGTTTCCTTTCCCTGGGGAGGCTCGGCACATCACCTCTGCGATGCGCTCGACCTCTGCTGACCCAAGGCTTGGGATGAGTCCAACTGAGAGGAGAGCGCCAGAGCTGCGCCTGTGTCAGGAGGCAAAGCCAAGGATGTGCTATGGATAATCCCATTTCTTCTGGACCCTTTATTTCCTAACCAGTAAATGAAATTTCAGATTTTAGATACGTCTAGACATATACAGTGCACGATAAAGTTGATAATACATTAATCATTTTTAACAACAGGTAATATGCATAATTTATGGTGTTACAGTGCTATCTTTTTTGATATTTATGATGGATAATGCTCAGTTTTTGCCCTCATATTACTGCTTTAAATTATACCACAAGAAAATTAATGAGAAAGTAGATTTATGGGTTTCATTTGTTTGTCAATTCGGAAATTAATTGGGTGTTAATTTTAGCCGTCCCTCATCAGACCAGGTCTTTAGTATGTGTGCATTACTTTGCATTCATTGAAGCCTACCTCCCATTTACTGTGGGTCACTAGCTTTGCATACATTAAAATAGCCCTCAGGCTCATTCTCTTGATTACTTTTTGAACTGCCATGCATTAGAAAATTTACGCCTTTCTGTTATAATTATGAAAATTCGCTATTGGAAGATGGTGCTTGCATAACAGCAAGTATACAGTCTTGCTCAGCGATGTAAGATCATATAGCAAATCCCAATACATTTTTGTTCTAATCCTAGAAAATAGCACTCTCGACAATCTTTGTTGTGCGAGTTTCATCCTTTGAAATTTCAAGGATCCATTTTAATGCATTGAATTACCTCTTTAAGCTGAGGAAATATCAAAGGATTTCACCTCATTGCTGTCTCTTTGTTTCCTCTTTCCACACATACTGTGCATGTTCCTCCCTTGCCTTGCTCCAGGTTTGCCTCACCTCCTCCAAACACCGCTGTCAGACGTGACTCAGCATCGCTTTTCAGGACAGCAGAGCCTGACTCGCTCTATGCCTTACTATTTCGGTTGATTCTTAAAGATCATTCTTAATTGCTCTTTGAATCCCTTTCTCCTTTCTCATACTCCTGCACAATTCAGCAACCACCAGTACTGTGTAGGCGAGTGGCCTTCAAAGGGGTAAGCATGAAGTTTTATCCAAAAAGTACCCTAATGTACTGACAGTTGATCTATAGTTAGTTAGTACATAATTATACCTAAAATACACCCTGTCAGCAGGATAAATGACGGCTACTGAAAACTCTAAAAGCATGACGGGTATTCACCCATCTGCAATGACGAGAGCTGAGGGGTTTGTAAGTTGAGAAAGGCTGGTGAGTTCAGCATGATCTGTTTTAGTTAAATCATGCCATATGTTGGGATGGCTCTTTCTAATAGTCGTGCTAACCACAAACACAGGCAGAGAGAAGTCATCTGGTCCACCTGGCTAGTTTGGACTCCCCTCCCCAGCGTTATTTCTGTACTTAGTGTGGTGGCAGCCCTCAAGCTGCTCATGTGAAGCTGGCTGATTCACAGTTAATTGTGACATGGTGTAATTTAGTAAATGAGCAGCTGAACATCTGTACGCCTTCCCCCACGGTAGATCAAAGCCTTACCTGACACAAGGCTTTTAATTTCCACTAGTGAATCCTTTTTCTTTTACTGAACTCATGGATGGCGGGACGGTGCTGCTGGCTGCCTCGCCAACCTAGGGACGGGATGTCAGCTGGAGGAGATGGGTGTTCCAGCATCGGCTGGAGACCATCAAAGCATGTTCCTGGAAAAATCCAGAAGCGATGGTGGGATGTGGAGCCCAAGGCACTTTTCCCTGCAGGGCACTTGCTCCAATGATACCAGGACTAAAAGGGACCACCTGTGAGTTGGACAGTGGTCTCCTGGGAAAGCTGTTGTGGTCCTTGTTACTGATAACAGGCAGCGCTGGGAGTGCCAGGCTGCTTCTGCATTGCTTTTGTACCTGTGCTTGCGGGTAAGAAGCAGCTTTGCTCGGGCTTTGTGTATTGCCTTGCCGGTTCTGTTCTGGAGCGCGTTTTGTTTTCAGGAGGTAAAATCCTGCCTTTGCAGCATTGCGTTGTCATGAAATGCTTACAAACATCGTTTGGGGTTTTTTTATAAGTATACAGAGAAGTGCTCTAAAGTTAGTCCTGAGCTTGCTTTGGGGAATTGCTTGCAACAAATAGGTAAAATGTTTACTTATAAACCATGCATGTATGGATAGTATGCATACTGGGGAATTTAGGACTAGATCTGGTCATTTGATCACTTACTTAAAACTCATTTTACCATTAACTCTTCTGTCTATAAAAGTAGAAATATATTTTATAAATCTGTGTTGTGTTTAATTTACATGTCCTTTCATGGCTAGGCCAAGTTCTTTAAGGGCATTTATTCTGCTTCATATAAATAATTGATCAGCTAAGTTAATTTACTTCTGCCTGACTTGGTCAACCTTAATTAACTGCCCTGGAATAAAGACTGAACTTTTTGTTAGCTTAAAATCTTTCACAAATGTGACAAAGAAGGGATGTATTATGACAACATTTTTGCTCTAGCACTGTTCCCAGGGGACAGAAATGTTGAATGATCTTTATGTGCATACACACATGTATTTGTAAACACTTCCAAGTACTAATAGCTGAAATAAAATTGTCGGCTTTGGAAGTAACTTTGAAACATGCAGGCTACGTTCTGAATGTGTAGTCCAGGCTGAGTCTGGAAGCATATTGAAACAAAGATTTTAAGGCCCAGAAGACCCCAGGGATAGTTTTTTAAAGGTGATGAGATGCTTAAAGATGTAGATTGGTGCTTATTCAGGAGTCTTAAAAATGTCTCGCCAGATGCCTCTGTGTATGGTGAGGCATCTAAATACATCTGAATATCAGTCCCTTAGTCTTTCAGACTTGCAGTGGGTCCTTATTCTGACGGGTGCTTCAGCCAGTAAATCCTCCCTCATGCTGACATTAAACAATGCTGCTTAGTCTTTAGAAACTATACTACTAGAAGAATTGCAGAAATTGCACACTTCAGTGCCCACCTCCTGCCTACTAATCTCCATGCTTAACCTTGCTCATCTAAATAGTCCAGTGGAGCTGAGACGTGTATCTGCAGCATCTGGTCTTTGTGATGTTACGGACATTTTTAAATTTTTTTTTTAACGGATTAGCACAGAACATTTTCAAAATTAGGATTCCTTCAGGTTCTGTGTTTTTACTTCAAAACACCGACAGCAGAGTCCTCAGAAAGATCGTTTTGATTCAGCCAAAGTTCACGTCCAACCTCTGTTTTTTCAGTTTTGACCATGTCCTTAAGAAATTAGCTCTCCCCTACTTCTGTGCAAGTCATCTGGAAGATGATTAGCTGTTGTCCTTCTGTTGACAGAGCTCCTTGCTTTGATTCTATTCCACTGAAATATGTTACCTTGAAAGTAACATATTCACCAAGGAGATGGGCCAAACTATGGCTTTGGCTTTGTATTTGACTGTTCATCAAAGCTAGAAAAGGTTTTGTGCAGGTTAAGATGCGAATCTTGAGAAACTGATCACGGTAGTGAGATTTTTAAACCGGGCTGACATTAAGTCATATAAGAACAGTTCTTTTATTGTGTGCTCCTTGATTTCAGGATAAAGATTTTACAAGTTGTTGTTCATACTACAGCTTAGCTTTGTTCCCTTCATAGGGGAAAAACGTCGTGTAACCTTTATTAATCTTAAGAGTCATTCTCTGTCCCTTCTAACAAGAAATATTGTAGAATTTTTTACTTCAAAAAAAAAAGTTAGATACTTCTACTGGTGAGAACCTGTCTGTAAAAATACATTTTCCTTTGCAGAATTGATATGAGGGTCATTCTGCTTTTTGGAACGCATGAGGTGGACATGCTCTTTTTCCATTAAATTTAAGTCGGAGCATGATATCTTGTATGTCATGGAAGCTTTTGTGGAGTACTCTATTTCCTATTAAAAAATCATTATGCATAACAGCTTCTTTAGCCCTATTTTGGTTACTTGAGGTTCTATTCAGACCAATTCAGACCAGAATCACAGCTTGTGGTACTAGACCTGAAGCTTCAGTTCAGTTCCCACAGAACCTAATCATGTTGCATAAAGTCAGCCTTGCTTTGCTTTTTTCTTTCACAGTTTTGAATGACAGACTTCACTAATAGGCTTCTGTAAGGCCTGTTCCTCTGTGGTGAGGAGAGACAATTATCTCAGCCATCCTCAGTGTACCATCACCTCAGCTCATTTAGGTGTGCTCAAAAAGACAAATAATAATCATTCTTGCAGAAAGCTCTTGCAGGTTGATTTTCATGACATGATGCTTAATGATCAAACCAAACTGTGATTATTTATGTCAACTCACATTTGACTACAGCGAAGAAATAAACAGTTTTATCTTTTCTCCCTTGAAAATCCTGTTTTCTCTTGGAGGTATTTTAGCAAAGTGGATTTGTTTTGTATTGGTGTCCAGTTGAAGGTATATTGAAGTTGACTGCCCGTGAATGGGTGTTTTTAAAGCAAAATTTGCTCAAAGATGTTCACTTTTGCTTTTAAAATAATTTTTTGAAAGTCCAAGCATCACAATTTTCTTTTGACTCCTTTGATGTTCTCTTTGCAAACTCTGTTTCCAGCTCCATTTCCTTGATAGCTGCTGCCAATTCTGCTGGATATTTTACGTAAA
Source organism: Burhinus bistriatus (assembly GCA_013397275.1). Classification (NCBI taxonomy): domain Eukaryota; kingdom Metazoa; phylum Chordata; class Aves; order Charadriiformes; family Burhinidae; genus Burhinus; species Burhinus bistriatus. Next base: position 1,786,939 of record VYXH01005799.1, on the reverse strand, counting down.
GTGGGCACAGCCAGTGGAGGGGCTGGGGCCAGCCCTGTGTCGCTCAGGTGGTAACTGCCTGGGGTACTTTGAAAGGTAAAATGGAGCATGAAATTTGTCATAGAGAAGGTTCTCAAGAACTATGATCTTTTTGTGACCAAACACTATAAATAATCCATCTTTTTCTCAATCCTATAGGTTGGAAAAATTGTAGCAATTTCTACTGTTGTTTCTTTCCAGGAGCATTTTGCAATCCTAGAGACAATAAATAATTTCTTGACCAGTTTGGTTGTGAATTATTTTCTGTGTCCTGGAGATATTTCGCTCAGAAGGGCAAGCCAACAAATCGTGATCAGGCAATGATAGATCTGCTCCTCAGTGGTGCACATTCTTCTTGCTGCTGTCAGAGGTATCTCAGAGTTTTGGTCGGTGCTTTCTCTGACCCTCCTTAGCAGTTTATCCAGGTTCTTGCTTCCAGTCAATTTGTTGCATCAGAAGTGTTGGAGAATGAAATGTACTTCTTTACTACTTGGGCACATCGGTTTTAGCATCTCTTTTCACTGTGGTACCTACTGGAGGCAACTTCTACCAGTTCTTTAGTATGCCTTTCCTCCGTTGGGTGTGGTCTACGTGGTGGTGACGTGCCACCCACCGTTTGCCATTGAGCATCACAACAAAGACATGAGTCTCTGGGTTTAACCTGCTAAATCAATCTTATGTGGTGGTCATCCTTGTCCAGATCTTCTGCTGAGATAAACGAATGTAATGCTCTATTTTCTCCAGTTGAGGCTTGACCTCAAATTTGGATGGAAGCAGAAAACAATTACATACATCAGTTCTTTCTTTTTTATTTATCTCTGGTTAAAAAAGGTGTGTCCTTTTTACTAGTGTAGCATATGAAAATTGCATGGTATACTTTCGAGTAACTTGTGAGCTGCCTGGAGAGTCTCACTCCTGTCTCTTCTTGTGAAGCAACCTGTGCCATGTAGTTGCTGCCCGGTGTCTAATCCAGCCTTGTGTGTTAGGTGTAAACACTTATTTAGACCTTATCGTGCTTGTGGGCTTTCCTTATAGTACCAAAAATGTAAACCACACCACGATCAGTCTGTGTTAGAGCAGGATCATGTTAAAACCCAAAATCGTTTGCTAGTGGCGTTGGGAAAGCTGTAGGTTAGTTTAGACCTCTGGAGCTTTTAGAAGGGAGTTGACAGGAGCTTTATAATGAGCGGCCAAGCCCTTTTGTCCCCTTGCATAATTAAAAGATCTCAGAAAACAGACTGAAAGGATTTTTCCATAGACCAGCTGAAATTTATTTAAATGTAATCAGAACATTTGAATCTGTCCTAGCACTGTCCATGCGCTTGGTTGGCCATCAGTGTGAATAGGTCCCATCACGATTGGAGTGGGGTCCGGCTAATGAGTGGTTCACCCACCTCGGACGTGAATCAGCGAGGAGTGCTAACGCCAGAGCGTGGTGGTGACAAAGACCTCATTAGTCAGCTGCTTCTCACTTATGACATTTTGGTTACCAGCGGTATGGATCATCATTATGAACATCTGAAGCTACCAAAGGAATGAGAGGTCTGGTATTGGTGCGTTGAGCTGGAGCGTATCTCTATGCACAGGGTCTGATGCTGAATGTCACCTAGGGCCAGCAGACACCCGGGCAGCCGGTGCTGGAAGGCGGAATTGCTGTCTCCAGCCGGTACCGCACCTTCGGTGGCCAGGGGCTCCAAATTACACACGTGTGGAGTTCCCAGGGAAAGGGTTTTCTCCTGGTACTTCTCTGTTGAAATGCATTGCTTTCTCTCGCCCTTTCTGATTGATATTTTCCATGATATGTTGGAAGGGAGAGAATTTTTCTTCTTCCTTTTGATTTGGGGTAGTTATTAAATTCACACAGGTTCTTCCTTAAATAATAAAGCATCTTAGTTTCAAGGTGAACTACCCTGCGCAGGGGTATTTGGCTCACGTGCACGTGGTGAGTTAGCATAGTGTAAGCAATGTGCTGGGAACGTGCAGCTTGGCTTACCATACCCCATGTTTCCCTGGGTAAAGGTGAGAGGAGGAGCACGAAGGGAGGGAGGGATGGGCTGGCAGAAGCAGAGCAGGTTAATAACATTTAAATCTGTTAACTTGAGGCCTAACAGGTAGAAATACCTATAAAGCAACTCATCAAAAGATCTCTCAAAGGTAGTGGTTTGCAGCTGAAAACTGACATACGTGCTTTGTTTGGGAGAGTCTTGTTGTGCACAAGCGCTGCCAGTTAGTTCCCAGTCATGTGTGAATCCCAGGAGCTCTAGGGTAGCAGGCGGGCGCTCGTCCTCATCCTTATCCTCATCCTTGCTGTGGGTCCAATGACCCGCACTCAGGGACAGACATCTACCACGAGTTGAGAGCCGTGCAGGCTGGCTGTGAATAGCTGTGGCTACTAAGATGATGTTAAGCCAAGTAACACAGGAGGCTCTTCACTGTAATGCTGTAGTGCATCCAAAGTCAGACCAAATCCATAGCCAAGAAACTTCCCCAAAAGACTAATTTTGTGAGCAGTTGAAGCAGTTTGCCCCAAATGAAAACTGATGGTGTCGAGCACATCCCAGACTCAGCCTAAATGCTTCAGAGTAATAAAAGGTGCTAATTTGGCAATATCATGGCGTGAATGGAAACTGAAAAAGTGAATGCTTTGCTTCACCTACCTGCCCCTACATACCAGATATCAAGTTTTTGATATTGTCCATCATCTGCTGAAAAGAGTGACTCATCCATTTCAAAGGAAAGCATCCAGATGTAACTAGAGAAATTTAATTATGGATTCTGTGTGTTCGTTCAAAAATATTTTTTTTCTCTAAGGGAAAAAAGATGTTGAGCAAATAATACTATATTTAGAACAGAACTAACTTACTAAAATTATAGCTGTACCAACAGATAAATAAACATAAACTAGTAGCATGAACCATTAATGAAAGATAAATCGTATGAAGGGAAATGACAAATGTTTACAGTTTTGGCAGGATTTAAAACAGGGCATGTCTCCTTATATACAGCAACTGTTTTAACAGCTGCTTTTTTTTCCCCCCCTCCTCCCCTAAATTATTTCAGGTTTTTGAGTCATGATGCAAGAATCTGGGACTGAGACAAAAAGTAACGGTTCAGCCATTCAGAATGGAGCGAGCAGTGGCAACCATTTACTAGAGTGCAGCCTGCGGGAAGTGAGATCAAACGGCGAGACACCTTCAGTTGAAATTGGGGCTGCAGATTTAGCACATCTTCAGCAACAGCAGGTATTGTAAGATGTATTACAAGTTTCCTACTTACAGAAAAACCATGAAGCATTTAACCCCACCCCCCCCAACCCCTTTGCATTTGCCAGTCAGAGGATGCTTTTAGGACTTGTTTATGACGTTCTGTACATTTTTTTTTGTCCATCGGGGCTTGCAATTGTTAACGTAAAGGGAAATGTTGGACTCTTCTTCCAGGGCTTTTTTTTAATCATTCCCTGGAAATACCCAAAGATCAGGGCTTGCTTCCATTGCCTGAATGTGTTGAGTCTGGTGGCAGCGATTGGGTGAACCGCTGTATACAAATAACCGGTTTCCAAAATATGTCACTGGGTGGAAAATACACCAACGTTAAGTTTTGTTTTTGCAACAAATTTTAATATAACCTAGCAACCTCTATCAACAGAATGTTTTCTATTAGTGAGAAAGGCTGCAGAGGTATCTGCCACGGCAAAACGTCAGAATAAATAAATAAATACATCCCGTGTCAGTACTCCTCAATTCAGAAGAATCAGAACCAAATTGTGTGTTTTGCTTTTGTATTTTAATTAGTGTATTTTCTGGGAAGTGACCAAGTTCACCAGTGAAAATTATCTGCGTAATACGTTTTGTGTTTTTCTTTTCCCTGATAAAATTTTGAAGCCCTCTGAGGAAATTTTACACCAAAGTGCTGGGCATGTATCATTAACGTGTTTGGGAACAAAGGCTGCAGCAGAGCCATGGTGAATACGCTTACGCCTAACCCGCACTTTCTCTAATGCAATAAGCATTCTTAAAACCTTTTAAATAAGCGATTGGCAGCTGCTTAAGACTCCCCTAAGTGTACAGGGATCTTTTTAGCAGGTTGTTGTGGAGAAAGAAAAAACCTGTGCTCAAAAACAAAGCAAACCGAAGGCTTGCAGAGGAGCAGGGGACCCCGTTTGCCAACCTAAGACAGAAAGCTGCCGTAATTAAACAAGTCAGAAAAACGGATGATACTAAATGCATAGACTTTGGTTGTTTCAGTCATTTTCATCCTACAGGTTTTTACTTGAAGTGAGAATACCATCAGTGAGAAAATCACAGCCATGCTGAATTCATTACTGCAGTAGTCACACAAAACCACGGATAAAATTTCAATAACTGCAGGCCACAGTTGAGTAAACAGTTGCACTGAAACTTAATTCCTGTTGACTTTTCCCTCATTCTTCGCCAGGGGCACATTCTGATTCGTAGTGCAAAGACAACAGGGGTTACAGCTTTGATTAATATAGGACAGTAGAAGAGGAGTGGAACAGTAAAATATGTTCAACACAAAGGTCTCATCTTAAAAAGGCTTCATATCAAAATGAGTTAATTATGGTGCATTTTCCATAGGAGCACTATGGAATTTTCCAATGCTGCTTTGTGCAGAGGGAAATGGGCCGGGGGGCGGGGGGGGGCGAGTGTCATGCAAACACACACACACACACGTGCACATGGTAGACCAGATTTGCTCAGACCTCTACTCCACCACTCCTACCACCACTGCCTGCACCTTGTGCCAAGGCTTCTCCATAGCCATCCAGAGGGCTCTTGCTGCCTTAGATAACATTGTAGTCTCCCATGTAATGGGTTGTGTCGTTCAACAACCGCCCATTCGGTCAATTAAGGAGTGGCACCAAGTTATTCCTACGCGGGTCCTCCAACCTTCCCCCAGACGGTGCCCGGCACAGTTACGAGTGCTGCCAGACCCCGTGGGAGCACGGTGCAGGGCTGGGGGGCAGGACTGCCAGGCACAGGGTTGCTTTCACACAGCTCAGAGTTTAGCTTGTAGTTTATTTATCCTCTGCCAGTACAATAAACGTGGTCGGGGAGCTTGCTTTTCTCCAAGTTCGTAAAAGACCTTTATGTTCTGTGTTTGAATTCTGCTGTTAATTGGTTTTGATGACTAACTTCTCCATGGAGTTTATCTTTTAAAAGGCAAGTTGATTGCAAAGTTTAAAACAGTTATTTAAAA
>VYXH01005799.1:1764351-1781662 GCA_013397275.1 Burhinus bistriatus | reverse complement strand
AAAAAAAAAAAAAAGACCTGACAACAACAAAAGGGTAATCAGAGCTAGCATAAAAATATCAATCTTTGTGTTTGAAAATATTTTTAAACGCTGAAAAGAAGAAAACCCCGTTGTTTTCAGACAGCTAATGCAAGCATTTACAGATACACATACAACATGGAGCATAATGTTTAGATGTTTCTCCGTATACAACATATGCTCTCAGGTCACTTAACAGAATGCGTTCTACAAAACGCTTCGTCAATACAAATGAATGAGTTCTGAATTAAACAGCTATTTCTTAAGAGCATTTCATTCAAATCTTTTCTTTTTGCCACCTGGCACTTGTTTTGTCTGGAGAAAAAAAAAAATTAGTCGCGGGTAGTTTGAGCTCTGCTGTTGTGGTTAGTTGTGTATTCCCATGATGAGCATGGCTGAGCAGTGAAACCTGGACATACAATGGCTTGCGTAAAGCATCTGCTGAATTTTGGTTCACATTTTTTGTGAAATTTATGAATTTATAAGGAGTAGTAGCTTTGTTAGTGTGAGAGAGGAAAACAGAAATGCTTCAGGTTTTTAGGAAGTTTTAATGGGTTTACAAACTTGTAAATATTTTACCATGGAAAAATATGGAGCACCACAGATGTTCATATGTTTGAAAGAACAGTGTATGGCGTGAGCACTCTTGTAGTAAGTGCAGAGAGTACTTGTAGGACAAGTTTTACGCTTCCCATGTCATCTTAGGGTGATTCTACCATACAAGGAGACAGAGAGTGATGTGATGCTAAATTATTTTAGCATTCGTGATCTTGTAAAATGTACTGTTAAACTGGGAGTAGCAACAAAGGAAGGGTTAAGGAGAATCTCCATCTTTTAATAATGTGGGGGGAAACATAGTGACAACGGATGAGGAAAAGGCCAATGCCTTCTTTGCCTCAGTCTTTAATAGTAAGACCAGTTTTCTCCGGGTTCCCAGCTCCCTGAGCTGGAAGACAGGGACAGGGAGCAGAATGAAGCCCCCATAATCCAAGGGCAAATGGTTAGCAACCTGCTACAGCACTTAGATGCGCACAAGTCTATGGGGCCAGATGGGATCCACCCAAGTGTACTGAGGGAGCTGACGGAGATGCTCACCAAGCCACTTTCCAACATTTATCAGCAGTCCTGGCTATCCGGGGAGGTCCTGGTTGACTGGAGGTTACCACATGTGACGCCCACCCACAAGAAGGGCTGGAAGGAGGATCTGGGGAACTACAGGCTTGTCAGTCTGACCTCGGTGCCAGGGAAGGTTGTGGAGCAGATTATCTGGAATGCCATCACACAGCACGTACAGGACAAGCAGGCGATCAAGCCCAGTCAGCATGGGTTTATGAAAGGCAGGTCCTACTTGACTAACCTGATCTCCTTCTATGAGAAGGTGACCCGCTTAGTGGACGAGTCAAAGGCTGTGGATGTCTACCTAGACTTTAGTAAAGCTTTTGATACTGTTTCCCACAGCATTCTCCTGGAGAAACTGGCTGCTCATGGCTTGGATGGGTGCACTTTTCGCTGGTTGACAGTCAGCTGAATGTGAGCCAGCAGTGTTCCCAGGTGGCCAAGAAGGCCAATAGCATCCTGGCTTCTATCAGAAATAGTGTGGCCAGCAGGACTAGGGCAGTGATTGTCCTGCTGTACTCCGCACTGGTGAGGCCCCACCTTGAATACTGTGCTCAGTTTTGGGCCTTTCACTAGAAGAAAGACATTGAGGGGCTGGAGCATGTCCAGAGAAGGGCAACGAAGCTGGTGAGGGGTCTGGAGCACGTGTCTTATGAGGAGCGGCTGAGGGACCTGGGGTTGTTCAGCCTGGAGAAAAGGAGGCTGAGGGGAGACCTTCTCACTCTCTATGACTACCTGAGAGGAGGGTGTAGCGAGGTGGGGGTCGGTCTCTTCTCCCAAGTAACAAGTGATAGGACAAGAGGAAACAGCCTCACGTTGCGGCAGGGGAGGTTTAGGATGGATATTAGGAAAAATTTATTCACAGAAAGGGTTGTTAAGCATTGGAACAGGGAAGTTGAGTCGCCATCCCTGGAAGTATTTAAAAGACATAGACGTGGTGCTGAGGGACATGGTTTAGTGGTAACTTGGCAGCGCTAGGCTAATAGTTGGACTTGATGATCTTAAAGGTCTTTTCCAACCTAAACGATTCAATGATTCCAAATGCGAGGATGAGTTCTGCTATGTATAATAAAACGAAATAGCTCCAACTGATGTTTGCATTTGTAATCATGAAGTAAGAAAGCCAAAGCAATAAAAGGACTCTTCAGGGACAGTACATCTTTGGAAGAGTTGGATAAAAATGGAGATACATGTAGGAGAAGTCGCCCACAGAACCAGACTGAAAGGGAAGGAAAACCCTTTCCCACAGTATTTTGGCACCTGCTGAGGGTGGGAGAAGTTGCCTTCCTGCTGTTGCTGACTCCACAGGTGCTGGTGTTTGGCATTTCATGGGAATGATGTCAGGATGAGGTGGAATGGGCAGGGTTTTGGTGACTTGCCTATAAATTCTGGAGTGGGTATGAATGTTACCTGGGTCATTTGACGTCCTTAAAGAGATCAGAAGCGGGCATTTGGCATGGGGTCAGGCAGTGGGGCTCAGGAGCTTGCACCCAAGGTGCCCACAGAGGCAGAACCAAGGGATGGGGCAGAAAACCTGGTAATGGGGCACGAGACAGAATCTGGCAATGTCTGTTGGCTCTGAGACATCATGGAATACATCTGGGAGGTGCAAAATGGGTGTTGGAGTGACCCACAAGCTGAAAGTCAGGCTGGGCGAGGGAAGCTTGGACAAAAAGCACGTAATGATGGGGTGACTCTTGCTGACCAAGGAGTAACAAACAAAGACTCATGGGGACAAACTGCCTTTTAATGTACATGATCACAGCTTTAGTTGCTTCAGTGGTTTTTGATGTCTACTCAAATAGAAGGTTTGATGCTTCAGTCCTAGCCAGGTTTGGGGTTTTTTTATTAGCTTATAAAATAAATATTATTTATTGTGTTTTATTTTTATCCTCAGGACTATTCATGAAAGTGTTCTTCATGTTATTAGCAGAGAAACAAGAATATGATTTGAACAAAGAGAATGAATACAAAGTTGAATTCCGATGTATAGCAGCAAGACACCAAATGCTGTGTCGCATGGTGGCAGATATACAAACCTCTCCACATCGATAGCAAGATCCACTTTGATACCGTAACTTCACGTACTGCACCACAAGTATAAAATTCAGTATCTTTTGTCTAATCCAGAATGCTTTTGAAGTTTTAGGAGGTATGACTTTAATAGTAATTTGTTGGCAGATTAGCTGCAGCGATTGCAAAGAGTTTATTTTGCAGAACTGGCAGGCTCATATCAGTGTTCTCTTAAGGAAAAAAACACACATTGCTGTTTTGCAATTGCTTGCATTTATTGACAACCTGCGCTGAGCAGGCAGAATCGGAATGTTTGTATAATGTAAACCTATAGCTTGTCTGATGGAGTATAGTGTACTTTCAGGTAGTGCATAGATTCCTTGATAAAAAGGGTTACAAGGTGACTGTTTATGACAAACTGGAGTAGTGATATAAATGCAACTGGTACATGGAGAAACAAGGAGGAAGTTTATAGAAAGAATTGTAGGGAAGTTTCTTTTCTTCACTTTGTCTTTGAGCTGAGCTATAATTATGAAGCATCACTTCAAGCTTTCCAAAGAGTTTAGATAAATACTGGTTTTGCCATGTGTCCACAAAGTAAGGAAAGAAGGGGTTTTTTCCCTGGAAAAAATTGACGGCATTACATATATTTCATTGCATTCTGTTTTGTACTTTTTACATTTTTGTTCCACTGAATGTATACAAATGAAAAATACAATTTTGTTTAGGTATAGAAGTTTGTATAGAATGTTTGTTAGACATAAGAACTTTGGACTGGGTTCTGGAGCTTGTGCGCGTATCAATGATTTCTTCAGTCAGTCTCACTGGCTGCAGTTGGGGTGTTTGTGGTATCGATGGGAAGATGCCACAGTTGAGGCCTTTGGCAGTAGTTTTTTTGAGAAATGTTGAGATGTGAAGTGTTAGATTGAGGGAAGTGAACTCCAGAGGGAATATGTAGTTTCTTCAGATTTTGTTCGTGTCCAAAGATGAGGAAAACCTACAAGAAATGGGGGGGTTGGTGTTTTGTTGAGAGGCTTTTTTAAGTGGGTAGGTAAAAAAAGAAGATTAGACTAGAAAGAATTCTGAATATATCACAGTGTAAATTAAAGTAATGCCTTTTTTTTTTAACTAGTTTGGTGAGTTTCATCTTATTTCAAAAACCAGTGGGGAGAGGTTACAAACTGCATCAGGAGTTTTATGGTCCCATTGATCATGATGTGGACTTATCTCTTTAGAACAAAACTGCTAAACTAGATCCAAGATAAAGTCTTTGTTTCATATTGACATAACTGGGTTAGACCAAATTTGTTTGTTAGACTTTGAGGGAGCGTCCGTGTTGAGTCATTTTGTCTGAATAGACATAAAGCCTAATTATTAAGCTGCTGTTGCTATTGAAAGAGCAATTTGAAAGTATAGATTGAACTCCCATGCCGGTATTGGGATTGTGTCTGATTCTGTATTGTAGTACACTGATAATTGATGATTACAACATGATTAAAAGATCACTATATTTGTAGGGCCTGTGCTGTTTCATCAGAGAATGTGAAAAACAACTTTATGCTCCTGGTAACTTTGTGTTTTTATGGTGCAGACTTTTCCCCCAAGTTCTTTGATCTCCCAACATTGAACGGAAGGTGACATGATGTCTTTTTAGTCATTCAAATCTAATAACTTTTAATCTGAAGGTTAAGTAGTGAGATATAAACTAAGAGATGATAATATCAATTTTATGTTCACTGAAGGGCACAATATACCTCTTTCTAGTAGAGGGAAAATTGTGCGTAAAATGTCTTTTGCTTTTCAGTGGAAAAGCTGTGGCTCTGAGAGCTCAGGAATGAAGCAGTGCTGGAAAAATTAAATAAGTTTAAACATAGGCTGGCTACCTTGCCTGGCTTTTAGAATCAATGATTTTTTTCGTTAATGATTCAATTTTTAGATTTCTTGTCAATGAACCATGCTGAGAACATTCACACAGTATTCTCTATCCTTGCTATTACTAATGTCTTTGTTATAACTACTTATTGACATCAACAAGCCTTAAATTTTCTCTAACTGTTGAAGGGTAAGGGGAAACTACTGCTTTCTTGCAATTGCTGAGATTTTTTTTTTTCTTTGCCTTGGTTTTGTTTTATTTTGCTTCTAAGATCTTTGATAAATAACTGCATAAATCTGAGTCCTAGAAGCACTTTGACATTGGCACCCAGAGCTCTGCAGTTGTGTGTGCAGATACAAGCATGTACATGCAGAAGCTGGGTCATTACACATGTAATCACCTGGATTATGTGCACATCCAAATCCAGAAGTCCTCTTTAGGCTATGGATGTCTATTTCTGTATTTTTTTATTATTTTTTTATATATATATATTTTTTACAATAGCTGTTTTTACTTCTCCTGGTAAATTAAGATCATGCAGTAATCATTTAGGTGTATGTGGGTTCTTTGAAGAGATGTAACTTCTGAAATATGTTTGCTGGTTTGGTTTTTTTAGCCTTGCACCTCATGTGAAAATTCAGCGGTGGTATGTTTGTTCCCAGCTGTTTTCGTAGGTGTGCACTCTCCCCTTATATTTGCTTATGCTTACTCATAAGCAATAAAGTTACACATTCAGGAGTGCTGTTTAGGGAAACTCCACAAAGGAATGCTTTAAAGCTATTATCCAGCATGTGTATAGACTGTGAGTGAAGTGCAGTAGCCATCAGATATAAATTAAAAGTTTATTTCAAATGATTGGTGTCACTCAAATTATTAGAGACTATTCCTGCTCCATTGATCTTCATGTTTTATGGGTTATCTAATAAGCAGTGTAACCAAACTTGGGATATAGCAAACTTAAAATGGTAGTGTGTAAAGCAGTCTTTAATTCACATGGAACTGTTCCTCATTGTGGCTTTTAGTATCATAAGATGCTTAAGCATGTGCCTAAATGTAAGTGCGTGAGTAGCTTATTAAGGTCACTGGTACACCTCATGCCTGTAAAAATTAGGAATGTGCTTAAGTACCTTGCTGAATTAAGGGTTAAGGAATTTCACACTAATAAGTTGCATGGATTGCTGATATTTTAGAAGTAATTTAACTTTATTTGGTAAATGTGCTGCATGTAGGGAGATTGTTTGGCAGTGCCTTGGGAGCAACAGCGGAATTGCAGTGGTTTTCACTGGCGTAGCCGTTGATTTCAGTGGAGTTTTTTCCTGACTTAAATACATTTAAATGAGAACAAAATCAAATGCCATGGTTTCCTGTGTTACGTTCTTTCTCCTGGGGAGCTCCATTGGGTATGACAGCAAGTGAGAAGACTATCAACAGTATTGTTGAAATTTATAACAGTAATGTTGTAAATAAAGATGGGGATAGGAAGTAAAAATGCAAAAGTCATGAATACTCCTCATGAGTTTATTTAACTGTATAGCACCCCATTAATTAAAAAAAATCACAGAAGGTATTTTTTGGAGGCTTAGTGTGAACAGTGACATTACATAATGACAGTTTTGTAGGATGTGTTGCTTGTTTTGTTGCTGCATTCTGTATTTTGTTAGCCGTGCTCCCTACGTTTTCAAAACATAAAATGTATTTGCAACCTGTTTTAAGTAGTGCAAATATATCTTTTTTTTTTCCCCCTATAAAAGCTATATATTGTGTCTGTAGAGTGTCTGTAAAGTCAGTGTCATGTCTCAGACATTTCTGAAGCCTGGGGCAAGTGCCAGCTTTATTACAAGTTGGGCTTTTCAATTTATTTTTAATCATATTTCTTCTTTTTCTTTTAAGGGTTGTGGTTTTTTTTTTTTATTATTTTTTATTTTTTTATTTTCCAGGCCACTGAAAGTAAGGCTGGTAAAGTGAAGGTTGGAAAGAGTTAGGCTATTTAATCTATTCGGCAACGTGTTGCAAAACTCATCAGTGCAGTTCTCCCCTTCGCCCCCAGCCCTGACAGAAGTGTGTGTTCCCAGGCAAACCGAGGAGGAGGATGCCAGAAATTGATATAATTCCTTGTGTACCGTATGCTGACTTAGTCCTGATTCTCATTTAATGACTATAAGGATTGAGGACTGGGATTGTTATAGACAGAAACGTCACCGGGCATGTGGGCACGCCTGGAGATGGGTCATTTTTACTTGATGGAGCAGAGCACTGTATTTCCGATTTTGGGTGACCCCTTTTGATCAGGCTTCAAGGCTGAACTAATTCTTATATGCATGTTTGGGGCCTTCTTACCTTATTAAATGAAATAAGCAAGTTCTTGTGAAATGATTTTGTTCTAGCAAGAGGCATCATTATTAAGGGGCACAACACAAATGTTTCAAATTTGGAGATGCAGAGCGAGGTCACAGTTTGCCTCCAGAATCTGAAGTAATCAGGATTTTATTTCAGATAAAACCTCTGGGGCTGATACTTAAAAAACACAACTTCTAACTGGCATTACGCAATTTGCTATGGGTCGCTTAGCCAAATATTTGTGTATGGGTCCTCTTTTTTTTNTTTTTTTAGAAAGACTTGCCAAAGTTCAGGTGGAATTTCAGGCTTTAACAAACTCTACCTGGAAATTAAGGGCAGGGAAGGGGGGCAGGGGGGGAATTTTGTCTATTTGAATTAGAGCGATCACAAGCTAAAGGAATGTGGTTGCTGTTGACATGCTCAAATCAAGTTTTCCTTAAATTTTCCTTGTTATTATCACTGATACCAAAAAACCTCTGCCAGGAAAGATCTGCAACACTAGTGAAATGTTGTAAGACCACTGACTGTCTGCCATTCATGCTTTTTTCTCCTTTTTCCAGTAATCAGTGAGACATGTGCTAAAACAGGGGTAGGGTCCCTAGCTGTTCACAAGGGCTGTGTAGGCAAAGGGTGGCTCTTCCCTAGTACCTTCTGGCATTCTTAATCAGCAGCAGACCCATAACTTTTGAGGTTTTGACTGCTGTCTCGCATATGAAGCTAAGGCACTTGTGTTTTTAAACCACCATAGTTTCGTATTTTTGTTTCCACATAATTAAGTGATTCACTGAAGGAGAAAGGTCAGACAGGCAGGGGGAAGGAGAAATGGAACTTGTTATGAAGCAGTGAGGCCCAGCATCTTGCAGGAAAAGTTAGAAATAAAATGGGGTATAATTCTCCTCATGCATGGGAAAGCATTTCTAGCACTCAGCTCCTCAAAGTCCAGTCTCGGCAGTCTCCAGGAGACGTTTTCTGGCCTCTGCTTAAATGAGAAACTTGATCTAAAGATGAGCTCTGGTTTTGGGAGAGTGGCTATACTTCAATTTTACTTTGTTGTATTGCATTATGTACTCGCTCCTATACTATGTCAATCCTCTTCTTCAAACTCAGAGAAAGACAGAGAGGTGTATATGGAAATCAACTCTTCCGGATTTTTTGGAAAGTCTACAACATTTTTGATGAAGCAGCTGATTCAGGCACTGCTCTCTCTGTCATTAATTTTATCCTGTTACAGGTTAAAAGTGCAGTATTTTTATTTGGTAAATTGTATGCTGTGATGCAGTAAAAAATTCCCACTGGGAACGTGCATTACACTTGGTGTGTACATGCAGAGCAGGTTGGCGTGGGTGAAGGCATCAGATCTGCTGAGCATGCATGGGAGCTCGGGTCTGCCGCCTGGAAAAGCTGGCCGTGGCACTCGCTTGTAGTTGTAGGTGAAGAGCTTTCTGTAAGGTCACAGGGAGGGTTTGTTACAGATAAACCTCCCTAATCCTGCTTTTTGCTGTCTGTTCATGTATTCAGAGTTCTCCTCTCTGAATAGGTGTGCTGGTTTCTTCACAGCCATCACCCCAGACATGGTATTTGGGTAGCAGAAGTGTTGTTTTGTTCAGGGAGAACAATCTACTTCATCGCCTTCCCATAGCTGTAATGCTATATTGCAGATCTGAATGCAAAACCTTCCAAGTCAATAAACAACAAAAAGCAGACTTATCTTTTATAGTGTTCTTGAAACAAATGTAAGGTTATAACACTAAAGCAGGTTTTATTAAATCTAGGCATGAATCCATATTGAAGAAATAATCCACTGCTTCTTTTCAGCTTCTTGTCTTTTTAATTAGCGCTGGCAATGGGATTGTTAGCTTTTAAGATATGGTAAATACGAGCCTATTAATATTATTGAACGTAATACTCAACAAGGTACAGGGAATGCTGGTAACTGTAGATATTTTATAGAAGAGCTAAAAGCGGGTTGTTTTCTGTTTGATGAGTCCTCCTTTACGACTGCTGGGGTGAAGCCTGTGATTAGCAGCCTTTCCCCTGGTCCCCGGAGTAGCCATCCTGGTGGGTGGTGTGGGACCTCTTGTCCCTTAGTCCCATCTGACAGGGTGAGTTTGAGCCCCTTTTCACAGCATGGCAAGTGTTTGGAGTTTTTAAAAAAATAGTTCTGGCTCCTCCTTTTCCTTGAGAAATGAGTCACCAGTTCCTCCGATTAATGCTTTTTGAAGTGTTTTACTCTTGGTTCCAGTCTCTTAACTTGGGCAAGGACTGGATTATGAGGGTTTAGCAGTGATTAGCTCTGTTTACAGGGTGTTTTCTTCCTCTGAAAGGTATGGTGTTTGCTTTGCTGAGGGGTTTTATTTTGCAGAGTTTCTGTTGACCACCTGCTTTTTTTCCTAATTGGTTGCAAGGACAATTGCTAGGCATAATAAATAAAAGATATGGTCTTCCAAGGCTGTGTCATAGGAACTGTACGTCAAAGATTCATAAACTGCGAGCAAAAATATGTGCCTTTCCCTGGGGGCAGGGAAGCGCTTGCCGTGTTCACATTTGGGGATCCTTCCAAGGTCACGGAGAGCCCGCGGTAGTAACTTCTGTAGCACGAGCTGATGGCCTCGCTGGGCACTGCAGCCACATGCGGAACGGGGCAGCCCACTAGACCAGGTTTGCTGTGAACTATTCTCTAGTTTTAAGCCTTTTTCTCTGTGGATTTTGGAAAAATAGACTTTTTTCCCAGTCTTTACGTGCAGGCCAAAGGCAGGAGTAGAGTGTAGTTTGACACTCCCGAGTCTGCCTGATACGTGTCTCACCAGTCTGTCAACAGAGGTTTCACTCCTGCCCAGGCAGGGTCTTCCAGTGCTTAACTGTCTGTTAGGAAGCTTCTTCCAAATGCCTGACCAAAATGCTTATCCCTCAAGTACAACCTCTTCCCTCTTGTTGTGCCTATAACAAGCAGAGAGCAGATTGTCTCCTTTCGCTTTACAGCATCCTTTTTCATATATGAATGCTGTTCCCATGTCTATGCCCTCCATCTTCTCGGAACTTAAGCAATCTTAAGCTCTGTCTTTGTAAATCCTATTTTCCAGAGCTGTGGTCATTCTGGTCACTGTCTTCTGGACTCTCTCCAGTCAGTGTGTGTTCATCTTGAATTGCAGTGCTCCAATGACGTGATCCTCCAGCTGAAGTCGTGCTGGAGCAAGTGGAGACAATGAATTTCCCAGTGTGTAACTTGCAGGCAATGCTCCTGTTTATGCATCTGACTGTGGTACATATCATTTTTGCAACAGCACGACCCTGTTGACTCATACTCAACTTGTGATCTGCTGTAATCCTTAGGCTTTTTTTTTCCCCCCAAAGAAGTGCTGTCTAATTGGTTGTCTTCCTTGCTGTATTTACAAAGTCTGGGTATTCCAGCTGAATTGTAGAATCATGTAATTTATCCTTAATAAATGCCATCCCATTTTTACAATTTCTCCACTTTCTTCTCCAACATCTTTGCAGTCACTCCCAATGTAGTGTCATCCCCAGATTTTGAGTTGTCTGTTCCGTCATCTGTGCTGTTCTTAAAAAAAGCTTGACTTCCTCAGCACATTTGCTATCTTCTTTCATTCTGAGAGTGATCCATGGATACGTACACCCAATATACAGTAATTTTGCTAAGATTATATTTTCCTAGCTTGCTTATGAAAAGCCCTTTGAGATACTATCAGAAGTCTTTACAGTCAAAATACAGGACTTCTGGTTTTTCTCTGTTCAAAGACCTACCAATGGATACATGTTTTCCCCTTGATTTTAAAAAATTGCCTGTATTTCGGACTGACCTGTCATCTGCACTTGACTTTCAAAACAGTGTAGATGTACCCATGTCGCCTTCACTGGGCAAGACAGCATCGGGAGGAGCAGCGAGCCAGCACCTGGCTTGTTCCAGCCTCTTTACAGCTATTGCACCAATTAACCAAGCTAATGAAAACTGAGATTGTCGGAATCTTATGAACTACATAACTTGCCCCAGCCAAACCTCAAACAGCTATAGGTAAGATGCATTCACAAGGGCAAAAGTCGCACTCACAAAAAATACAAAATTCCCAATCTCAGTTAACTGGTTTTCCTAGTAGAAGTTCAAACTGCATTTGCATAAAACCAACACCCTAGGAGGGATGCACCTGGAGACCCCTTGCAGTAACCTGTCCCTATTTCTTCTGCATGTGTGTCTATTCTGTTTCATCTATTGGATCTTCCAGAAGCACAGTCTTAGCCTGAGGAAGTCTCTTTTCTATTGTTTTCAGGCCAAACTGGATCTCAGAAGCTGCTATCTTTACCACACATCATGTCCCTCCATTTCCAGTCTTGTATCAGATTGTCCTTGGAGCAAAAGATGAGCAAATGAGTGTGTCTTCCCATTTAATTGCATATGTCAATGATAAATCTTTTGAGAAGACTCAGGCCACATGTTTCTGAGTAGGCTGCATCCTGATCCCTGTCCTTCATCAGTCTCAAACCTGAAGGACAAAACAGAAGGTTTAAAGGGCAGCATGGGGTGGGGGTGGGGCTGTAAAAACCCATTTCATGTTTAATGCACAGAGTCCATCCAGAACCCCCCAATAATAACTGCCATAACCGCGCCTCCGTCATTTGGAGGCCACTATTCCCATCTTTGCCAAGTCTCTGTCGTCCACAAGACAAGACATCTGCAGTACATTTGTTTAAAGCAGGGAGATGACAAGCATTGAAACAGATGTTGGAAAACAGAGCAGCAAAAGGCCTGTGC
This sequence comes from Burhinus bistriatus, assembly GCA_013397275.1. Lineage (NCBI taxonomy): Eukaryota > Metazoa > Chordata > Aves > Charadriiformes > Burhinidae > Burhinus > Burhinus bistriatus. The sequence continues at coordinate 1,769,543 of VYXH01005799.1, read as the reverse complement.
TAAGTGAATAGCCCATGGGGTCTGAGCTGTTTGATGGCTGATTACAGCATGAGCCAACTGTTCGTTCAGAGCAGGCTGAACCCAGGAGATCCCTCTGGTAAGAGATGTACTTTGCCAACATGTGGTTCTCCCTTTGTCACCGTACCTTTTCAGCTGTACCTAGGGAAAACACAGGGAACAGGATCATCATTCAGAACCCCTTAGATGACTAACACTCTTGCTTATCCAGGCTGAATTGATTCTAGTTACGAGTTGAACCATTGGAAAGCATCAAGAGCGTGTCTCGGCATCCAACAGCCAGTATCACTCATTAGTTTGAATGAAAAGCCTGTATGCAGGCTTTATCAAAGCTACAGAGAGTTTTATCATGATCAACATAAAACAATATTCTGTCTGAAACCTCTGCACTGTATTGCCATATAAAAAGCAGCTAATGTCTAGTGATCCTTGGTATATGAAGCAATTCAGGTTTATCACAAGCTGACATATTATGCTTTGACAGCATAGAATCCCTTTCGTACCTGATCTCATGTTTCCTAAGACCAGCTTTTCACCTTCTCTGATCTTGTCTTTAAGAGCTGATCCCCTTGTGCTGGGGAGATACAGCTATTGTTAAACGAACTCATGGAACCTGGGAGTATTTACCTGTCAGTAATCTTGGGTGAGATAGAAACTTGCCGAGTAAGGGAGCCAGACTGGGCCTTGGTTTGTTCAGTCTTGTGGACAGGAGGTGGATGGAAAACTGGCCCCTACAAGAGAAAAAAAAATCCCTTTATGTTTTCCCATGTGGTGGGCAGGGACAGACCTCCAGGAGCAACAGGCAGCCAGCAGGTAGGACCTGGGTCTGACCAAAGCCACCACAGCTTTTCAGGAAATCTCGGGCATGCAGTCCTGTAAGGTGACACTGCTTTATTTAGTGACACAGCAGCTACCAGTTGAAGGATTGATCATCTTTCGTGGAGAGGAATGACTTTTTTTTTCACTCTAGCCCCTTGAAATCTCCCTATTCAGGATCAGCAGAAGAAAGGCTGACCACTGGCTTGTGATGCTGCCGGGGTCCCTTAAAGCCAGAGACATACAGGACAAAATGAAGCCCATGGCTGTGCTGGAGGAAGTACTCGGACACATTGGGAATACACCCCAGGACCCTCTACACAGGCATTTGTTTAGATCTGTGCTCCAAGCATCTGATTTGGTACTTGGTATTTCTACCACTGATATACCCTGTGCAGCTAGCTGAGGTGGTGATTGCACTGCAGTCATGTCTCATTTGCATGCCTAAGTCTATCTTCCACGGGGACACTAAGGACCCTGAATGTCAAGGGCACAAGGGCTACCCCTTTCCCCAGGGTTAAGATGTGGTCAGGCACGTGGTTGGGTTCCTAGAGCAGGAGGGGCTCCCGTGCCTGGGTGCACCCCAGATTGGCACCAATGGAGGGATCAGCAGCATGCCCTTCGCACTCACATGGGATTGCTGATACTCCTCACACATCCAGAGATCTCACCATCCACTGCTACCTTACCTAAGGGAAAGGAGGATGGGATTCTCCAGGCTGTTTGAGTTGCCTGCAGGTGTGCTATCTGCTAATGGAAGATTGTTCAGCACAATCACATTTCCATCTTATCCTGGTAGAGGGGAGGAAGGGATATGTGCCTTTTCTATTCCGTTTTTCTCCATCTGATTTTTTTTCTTTGTGGTGTTATGGACAGGCAGTAGGCGACAGCCTTGGAAATCATTACTAGATTGCCCCGGTCTTTACAGGGACTTGTACCAAAAGCATTTTATGAAAGGACTGGCTCCCATATGTCCAAGGGAAAATCACTGGACTGCGCATGAATCTCCTTATATCATTATTGTTTATCCAAAAGGATGAAAGGAAGAAAGATCCAGGACACCTGGAGGGATGAAGGGAAGGAGAGCTCTTTTGTGCCTGCCCTGCAGATTCCTTACCTGACCAGCGAGTACTCAGCCACAGATGTACCACAAATTTTGCTGCCCAGCCAGGAGAGCCAAGGGGTTTCCGTTCTACCCCAAAAAGCCGCTGCCGTCTCTGGAGGCAGGGAGCTGCATGGAGGGATTTTGTTTTCAGGAAGTCTTGGCTGATACTGTAGTTTTGTAGGCAGCAGCCAGGGCATTGCCAGTCCCTGCGTGGTGCATCCCGTCCAGCCTTTTTCAGCTCTTCTCCAGAGGAGCTTTGGTCTTCAGGTCTCTGTGTTCCCAGCATCTTGAAACAACGCAGGCATCATGCGCAAGTTAATGTCTGCCAAGACTTTAAGTTGAACATAGAACTGAAGGGAAGCTAGGTGCATAAGGATGCTTTTGGTCCTCTAAAATGGATGCTCGTTAAATAATGAGGAATTTATTAGATATAGAAGATCTATTATTATTTATTTAAAGTGAATTGTTGACCAGGCTTATGCTTTCTGTTCCCAAAGCTGACTTTCTGTGACTTCCAGGTCATCACGCAGTGCTCGCTTTGGGCTCAGCCTGGTTTGGCTCTGCTCAGATTTCCCCAGAACCTGGGATTTTTTTGCAGAGGCAGCCGGTGCTTGAGAGCCAAGTCCACTGTGCCCCTGTCTGGAGGTGGCCCAGAGGACTCCCCACTGGAGCAGGACCAGGACAAAGCTCTCTGTGACATCCCTGGTGTGTACTTCTCCGTGTGCCCACCACCCCTCAGAGCTTCAGAAACTGTTCTGCTTCCTAAACTGCCATAACTTAGGCAGTGTGTGTGGATGAAGAAACCAAACCTCCGTCATCTCCATCTCCAAATTACCCGTCCCTGCTGCAGAACTTAATGTAGCCCTGCTGCAGCTCTTGGTGAAGTAAACTGAAGGCAGAGGGAAGATTGAGGGGTTTGGCCACTGAAAGTGCAGATTGTCTTTGCTCACCTCTTTCTTTTGATGAAGCAACAGGAGAAACATTTCTAAGTCTCTAACGTAGTCATGTTTGTGGAGAAGAGTTTTCTGACCAGGTACAAGCAGATGCAGTTGAAATAGGTCAGCGCTGTTACTCGTGTGAAAAGTGTTTATTTGGGGCCTTAAAATGAAAAATGTGATGAGATCATTAGGCCGGAAAATACTAATAAATAATTGATCAATAGTAGAAAAGGATCTTTCTGTAAATAAATTTCAGTGTAATTAATAGCTCTGTGTTTTCAGTAGCATGCATGCAAAAGAAGCTGGGGATGCAATTAATGTGTCGGGGGCCTGAAGGACATCTGCAGATAAGGGTTAAACAGTCTGTTGAAGCTGAACTCATGAACCTGGTTAAACTGCTGGACTTGTTTGTTTCAATAAAACTTTTGTCTCCGCTGTGTACATATTTTATAGCATTCTACAAGAAACACTTGAAGTCTGGTTTTTAATATAATGTTGGTAGCAAAGTATGAAGGACAGAGGAGGTAACAGAGAAGGCAACTTGCTAATGCAAAAGCAGTGTACTGAAAGTCACTTTTATTTCTTATTTATAATCTACATGCACACTCTGGATAATAGATGACAACGCTCATTCAGTACTTTAACTTCAAAGCAGAGAGAAGGCATGGATGACAGAGCTGGGAGCTGGAACACAAAGGTACTAACAACAAGAGGAAAAATGCCTGTTTACTGGATTGCATTTGTTAGCACGCTGTCTTCAGATATTGTTCCCCCAGGAATAGTGAGAATATGTGCTGCACGAACAATGATTTAACATCTGAAAATGGTACTTAAAGAGTTTTCTGTCTGGTAGTAATGTGATGAAGGCTTCTGAATGGAACCTGGGGACTTCATTTCTTCTATTTATCTATATGTCTCTCTGGTTTTAGTCAGCGGTAATTGCATATTTAACCCCTTAAATAGGTTTAACCCTCTCAGCACCAACTTTTTTTTTTTATTTTATTTTTGGTCTCATGTCTGCTTTTGTTACACTACAGCTGTGCCGCTCGCATTCCTTGCCAAAAAATCAGAAAGACAAAAGGGATTTTGGAGAAGTTGTGGCCAGGGAAGTGCGTCGAGAATAATACCAAGCTCCACCTCTCTTTCTCCCTTGTCCTCTTCTTCCTTTTTTGAGGAAAGCAGTAGATAATAGCATCCAAGGAAAGTGTTTTAATGGGATTCAGTACAGCTGGGAGCCTTATAGCAGAGAATGAGAGGGAGAAAGAGAGCTGTAACGAGGGGGGAAGTTGCAGATAGAGCAGTAAATCAACAGTATAAATTTGCTGCTTACTTCAGCACTCTACTTCTTTGCATCTTTCTCAATTAGCACTTGTTCTGGGGGGCTTGCTTAATAGCTTATGTGAAACAAATATTAACATAAATTGTTTAATTATATCAAAATCTTGAATTCCTCCAAGACGAAAAATTGTTTTTAGCTGGGAATACATCTGCAATAAAACATCATCTAGTTAAAGTAAACGAGCTCTAAGGAAAGTCATAAGATTGTAGCTGAGCTACTTTTACAGTTTATTTTCATGGTATTTAAATTATGATACCAGTGGGTATTTTTAATTAGTGCCTCTTTAAAGTGTGCACTTGTCTACATAAGCCATTTTGGCAAATTTGACTCATTCATACAGTGGTTGCTGTAAAAGAGGCCAGCACAGCCTGCAGGAATTGGAATTAAAAGTTTCTGCAAGCTGTTGTCGACATGACCACATCTCATTAACTTAAAAAATGGAGATTATTTGCCTGAAAGCTTGATTTGACTAACAGTAATCAAATATTAGGCTCAGTGGAGAAGGAGGAGGAAAAACAGCTTCACTGTTGTGATCTATATCCTTAAGTGTTGTGTGGTTCACTTTAAATAGCTATGTCATATTTCTGCTTTGACAAACATAACAGGGGAAAAAATAATAAGACATATGGCTTTGTGAATAATCCAGGGTTAGTTTTATTTTCCAGTCTGACATATTATTTACCAAGTTTACCGAGGGTAAATATAATTTCTCTGCTGATTCTAACATTAAGAAGAATTAATTATCTTGAATAGTTTCAAAGTTTGAGTACTGGAAATTGCTTATATCTCATGATTATCTTCTATCAACTGTTAAATAGGCATGAACCTTAAATTTGTATCCTAGAATCATTTAACTGTTTTAATAAAATTTGATGAGGTAGGTTGCAAAATTTTGCATAAAATGAACCAGAATAGAGAAGTGCCTTTCTAATATTGTGAAGTCTTTAAATAACTTATTAAATGAAATGGCTGGGGG
>VYXH01005799.1:1727051-1744519 GCA_013397275.1 Burhinus bistriatus | reverse complement strand
CTTCCTCCTGCTTCTCTTCGCTTCTGTCTGGGGGCGGAGGGGCTGTAGTCTCAGCAGAAGATACTAGAGAATTTGAAACTTTCTGAGCAGAATTGCAGAGATCAGACTGGAAATGCCCTTTTCTTGCAGGGCTGTGGGGCTGGGGCTTGTTTTCCTTTCTCATTGGTACTAAATACACACTGGTTTGGTCTCCCCTCCTCTGCTTCTATGCATTTGTGCTTTTCCCAGTCTTGTTCCTCAGACTGCCTTCCCTTTTTCCTTCCTACATAAATGCTAGTTTATTTATTCCTATTTGTCTGGGAGGTAATACATATCATTTCCCTGCTAATATTCACCCAACGCAAGTGATTTTAACCGTTTTTAAGATTGCCGACAGAACTCCAAGTGCCAGTGCCAGGAAAGCAAGTATTAGGTATTACCTGGTTTTGGTGTTTGTTTTTTGGACTAGACTTACAGTAAATACCTTTGTGCTACCACTACTGCCAAAATCACTCTTTCTGCTTTGTTTTCTGCACTTGGGCTATACCTGCTCACCAGTCTTTGGCTGAATTCAAGTGTGTTTTACTTACCTCATGGTTCTTGGAAAGCAAGCCTGATCCTCAGTGACCCCAAATGCTGCAGTCCTCAGTCAGGAGGAGTTTTGCCTGAGGAAGAGCTGCCGAATTTGTGCCCTGCGTGAAACCAAGCTGCGCCTTTGAAAATGCGCATCGCAGCCAGTCCGTATCTTCACAGTGTGTAGCAAATGTACTGGAAGCTCTGGAAAAGCAGTAGAAGTCATTAGAAGTTGTACTTTGCCTTTCCAGAAGAGCCCACCGAGGGTTTGTGCCGGTCCCGCCGGAAGGTGGGAGTGCCCAGGTGAGGGGATGCAGGGATGCAGTGGGCAAGGTGTTTCAGGTTACAGCCCCCACTGTGTGTTTTTGGGGGCAAAAGGAGAATGACAGTGGTGAAAACCACTCAATTTTAAATTTAAACTACTGCACTTTACCAGGAAACACCATCCAGCTCTAATCTGTTTGTAAGGTGACTGACACATAAAGTGCTTTTTGTTTTAAGGTAGAGGGAAATGCATTCAGGATAGAGTTTCTGGTATAAATGTCAGGTGCAACGCAGTGCATGTTCACTCAAAAAGTCAAGCAGATAACCTTGGCATTTAGGGACATTGCCTTGTATAAAATGAAATTGTATTTTGTTTTTAAAAAGGAGGACTACATTAAGAGGTCACCTATTAGCTGTGTTTTTGCTAGCTGTCTGAAACTCAGCTCTACTGTCTATTAAACTCAAACCACTATGTAAACATTCCCGTGTTGTTCCTGGTCTCTACAATGGCCAAGGGGATCGGGTTTCACCTGCCTGCACATCTTCAAGCAATTAAAGCAATTAGCTTGAAGCCATTTCACATTCAAGGTCTACTGTGACATTCAAGTCCAGAAGAAGTCTAGGGGAAAAGAAAAAAGAAGACTAGAGAAGGGCCACTGCGCAGCACGCACACAAATAACCTGCGAGGGGGTTTTTGGACTTAGAGCAACTTCCAAATGCGGTGGTGAGGCTTTGCAGCGAGCATGCCAAGTTGCTGCTGTGAAAGGGGAAAGATAAAGAAAAAGCACCTAATGATCCTTTAAATTACACCCAAGTTTTGCCTGTTTTGCGCTGGGAAGGGAGGGGGAGGAGAGAGGAACAGCAACATGATTTGGAACGATATTTGTGTGAAATAATACGGTGTTGGTCTTATTTACTGACATTTCTCCTGGCATGGAGATCATATTTTTCTTCTCATTTAGGTGGGGATTTGTATTTGATGTTTACATTGTAAAACTGCACTCCTTCTGGCTAATGTATCCGTTACAGTGACATTCAGCGTTGAGTTTAGTGATTCCAGCAGTAAGTCTTGAAAGCTGCTATTTTTTAAAAGGTTGGAGCAGATTAGTGGTGACCTTAAAAGATTAAACTAGTACAGTTTAAAGATAAATAATCAGCCTTTAGCACATTAGATAGCTACATAAGCATGACAGAAGGTGACTTTCTTACAACAATTTCAGAATCCAGGAAGCATTTTTACATTTGTAACTTGACTAAGGCAGGGAATGGTGTTTTGCAGAAAGCGAGAGGTAAACTGATTGCACCACTTCAAATTGGTTAATACAGTTTTAAAGCTGCAGTTTTCCTGTTGGTTTTATTATGCAGAAGAGGCTAATTTTAAAAGCTGTGCCTGCTGCAAAAGAAGATCTTGCTTTGCTGTCCCGGAGGGTGTTCTTAATCAGAAATAACCGCAGGCTAAATTATAATGTGGAATCCTGCTGCCCTTTAACCTAACACTGCTGCTCGTTCGGTGTTTGTTAACAAACAGCTCTAAGTACAAAATTGTTTGAGAATTACTTTTTCATTATATTTGCTGACTTCAATTAGAGTAAGAAGCTTATTTGGGAAAGAAAAATTAAAAATGTATGGGTTTCTAGAGAAAGTTTCAGCAATTGTTTCCCGGCAAGTGTCATCTTTGGTACATATCTGCGGACTCCACGGCACACGTAATTCAATTTAAATAAAATTATCTTCCGAACTAATATTTCTGCACCGGTGGGAGAGGCAGCGCTCAAGAGCATGCCAAGACTCAGCCCTTTGAAAGACGCACAGGCTGAAATGGTGGCAGGGGCTGAGGCCAGGGCCCCTCTTGCGCTGAGGAGGGGGATGCGATTCCCCGGGTTCCTAACGAACGGGCGCAGATTCCCCATCCCTGTGGGGTTTTAGAGAGCTGGGCTAGACGCAAGTGGCACAGTGTCCTATTTTTATTTCGCTTCGAATAACGCGTAATTGAAACGTACGCTTGGCAAATTAATTGGCGAGTTGAAGGTGAGAACTGCTGAGTTAGTAGAGACGGCACAAGCCCTCCTCTTTTCTTCCCCTGAAGTTTACATGCTGGAGCGGAAACGCTGTGGTACTCAGAAAGGAGGTGATGCCTCTGTAAAGCAGATCTTTCCAATTTTTTTTTTTTTCCCTAGCTTAGTCTTCTGTTTCTATGATCTGCCTTTTGAACTGTTTTTGTGGCTGATCAGTTCCACCTAATATGTCTCTTGATTTCTGCTATTGTAATACTCAGACGACATGCTGTTCTCTTCATTTTTATAAGCTTTAGATGCTCCTGCCTGTCATACTCTGGCGGTTTATCTTCAGCGTCTGGATTTGCTTTCAGACTTGCATGTCTATCAAGCTGCTGTTGCTTTGAATGTGAGATCAAAAGAAGATGAATTCCAGTAAAAAATTTCCTTGTATGAAGAAAAGATTGGGGGCCTATGTAAACATCCCACTGACAGCTCCCAATGAGTTATTTTAGCAGAGCATTAGCACCCAGAATGACAGACAGTCCAAGACTACATGCTAAATAACAAATCAGTCCCTTCAGTGGCAGCAGCACGTTGCCACAACAGCAATACATTTTCTAAAGGAATCCTGTTCCTCTTTTTTTATTGAATATGGCTGTTCGACTGCTCATCTCTTCACGAGCTGCCTTCGAGTGCCAGCCCCAGTTTACTTTTTCTTGACAATATCTGTGTCATGTCACCAATATGACAGAAGACAGGGCTTTGATAATTGGGTGGGGAGACGGTTAGTTAGTCATCTCGAGTTAAATAGGTAGTTTGTTTTAGGGAGGGGAAGGAGACGACGAAGAAGGGGAAGCATCTGCCTGAATGCTAAACAAACGCACGCTTTCGGAGATGCTGGATGCAAGTCCTGCGCCCGAGACAAGTTGCATTTTTTGGGTGGTTGTTTACATTTCCATTCACGCAGTTAGAGAAAATAGCTCTGAAGCCCAGCCAGCCTCGCAAGCCGGTTTTAAGAGCAAGTTACAGCACTGTAGAGGGTAGGAAAGTCAAGCTTGGCTGAACTTATGTGCAAATACGAATTTGCCTAGATACAGAAGCGAGGTGTGCTTTTTGCCGCTGTTTGGTCTAGTTGGGGACATAATTAGTTCTGCATGTTTCTGCTTACAGACGGGGGGAATTTAATAATGCAGAATTGCTAGATTTTTGCGCCTGGTGTAGTGCTAAACCCAACTTTGAGATTACCTGCGAGCTCCCGCCGATCTCCCCACTTGGCAAGGCAAGAATTAGGGAAGGAATGCTTTGCGGTTTCTTTGTCATTTAGTAAAAGCAGAGGTTGCTACTGTGGAGGCAGAGACCCGGTGGCTGCCGGCGAAGGGCAGTGCTCCAGCGCCGTCTCCCTCCAGCCTGCGCTCCGGCTGCACAGCACTTCCTGTTTATTCAAACATCTTTTTACCATTCTTCAGCCCCCGCTTCACAGAAACAGCCAGAAACACATCTCCAGCGTGAAGACGGAAATCTAAAGGCAGACAGTAAGAGCTTACTCTGTTAAACTCTTCATTTTCCCTGCGAGCGCTCAGAGAAAAGGAGCGTGCAGGCAGGGCTGAACTTTTAACTTGCTGCCTTGCACGGGCAGCTTGGCAGCGCAGGGAGGGGAATTGCTTAGGTTTAAAGCAAAAGAAACCGGTTCAGGTTGTTTACTGCGCTGTTGACAACGAGGGTGGGTTTTTTGGCATGGCTTCGGACAACCATGGTGAGGACTAAGTCCTCTTTCGGGGCGCCCGTCGCATTGCGACGTCCTTCTGGAGTGGGAGCAGCTGTATGTCACCGTCCCCCCTGCTCACCGGGTGCTGCGGCTTCTCCTCGCACTTGCACGAGTGGTAAAAAAACCCCAACCAAACAAACCCCCCCAAAAAAAAAGGAAATGTGGCTGCTGTTCTGGGCAGCAGAAGAGAGAGGTGCAAGCCCGCCGAGTTGCTTTTTGTTTTCTACAAACTGTTTGCATCGTGGCTCTGGCACTGCTTGCGAACCAGCCTCGCTAATATTTGTACCAATTTCATGCTAATAAAAATCAGGCTGCTGAGACAAGCATGGCTATTATCTCATTCATATTACTATTGTTTAGACCTGTGGTACTACAAAAGGAAAGGGAAAGCGTGCTCACGCCGGGTAATGGTTGTTAACTTCTCACGTGAGGGATTTTCTCTGCAGTTTTTCAGTATTAATGATTGTTGTGTGAATGGTCTTCAGGGGTTGTTGGAAGATAGCACAGATCCTCTGGGTAATCCATGTTGCAACACGTATGCTGGATTTTTCCCTCTCTGCTCAAATGACTTTAAAAAACTACTTGCTTATTTCTCAATTGTTTCTCCCCCCCGCAAAGTCCACTGAAATAGCAGGTAACTTTTTTTTGGTAAGCGTTCATGGTGCTCCTATAGTGAGAAACGTAAGAGCAAATGGAAAATATGCTGCCTGCCCTATGGAGAAAACCCATCCTCCTCGAGGCTTTTCCTGTCTCTCCAAGATCCAAGTACACTTTAAAATTTTAAACGGTAAACCCCCGTCTTCCTAGAAAAGAGAGCGAGAGAGAGAGAAATCAAGCTGTGTGTTCAGCCAAACCGCAAGTACAACAAACATATTTTTAAAATATATTGCTAGTCTGGCTTTTTAATGTTCAGAAGTTGTTCTACTTCGCAGGAAAAAAAAATGGTGTTTGCAACTGCCTTAAGGACAATTTGTTTAACAGTAGGAGTAATTGCATGGGGAAAATGGAAAGAGTGACTGAAGTTATTTACTCAGATGTTAGTGTAGGTGTGGGGCAGAAAACTCACTGTGGGAACAGTGGGCTGCTTTTCTTGGTATCTTAGTCTATTTGATGACCATCAAATTTCCCAGCTCACTGGTTTTGTTTTTTCTGGATGGCATGTTTGATTATTTATCAGAAGGGAAAGGGAGTAGCTGAAGCAAATAAACATGTGACCGCGCTGTGTTTTGTTTTCCACTCAGAAGGCCATGCCCTTTAACAGATATACAGAAAATAATAAACGTATTGTTTTATGATAAAAGGAAATTATGTGTATCATTTTCTTTAGCAAGGCCATTAACCCCTTGTGTTTGGTGGTCTCCGCCTTCTGGCAGCTTATTGTGTTTGCAGCTGGGAATTAAAGGCACTTAAAACCCCCTCTTGGGTGGAACGTTTCCATGGATTACTGCTTCACCCCTTTGGATTTGCTGGATTTATTACGTGGTCATTTCTGCCTCAGCACAGCCCCGGTCCTCTCCACAGTCCTACTTTGGGTACGATAGACTAAACGAGAGGCACTTTGAATTTGTAGAAGGGTGCTGACTTCTGAAGAAACCTTGGAGAGTACTGCTGGGAGCTTTTTGCCGCTGATATTGGTGTCTGTGCAGCACGAGGGGTTGCAGCTGTATTTGGTCCGTTACAGACAGTGTCAATTTATGGGATTCTTTTTTAAATGCCAGGTGTCTAGCATGTAACGTGTAGTATTTCCTTTGTAATACCAGCTTAGGACAATGCTCATTATCTTCGCTGAAAAAAAAACACAACCCAAACCTATAAACTAAATCACTGTCAGGAAGTAAAATACCGGTTTGCCTCATCTCTGGGAAGCATGTTGCATGCTTTAGCTGCTTTTATGGGATTAAAAGAAACAAGTTAAGACTGTCATGCACATGAAAGGAAACCGAGATGTGGTTTGTTTCACATTGTGCAGGTAGGTATAAATTTAATAGACTGACTTGCTTTCAAAATCTCTCTTTGTCTCTCCGAATCGCATGTCAGTTCCAGCGCGTTGATGAGCTCTGCGGTCCGTAATAGCGCCTGACTGCTGCTGCCCCGCAGGTGCCGTATCGGCAGGAGGGTCGTCCTCCTCCTCAGGGATCTAGGTTCCTTTTACGGAATGGCTTCAGATCAAAAAAAAGGCAAATTCGCCTGACATCTTGAAGTTGCGTTCAAGTATGCGCATCGCTGGTGGGTCTAAGGAGGAGGACGGTGGATGCTTCACCCTCCGGCTCCAAGGGGAAGCCCGGATGGGTGCAGGGACTGAAGCTGCAGGTCTAGTTTTGAGGGAAGGAAAAATGGCAGTTGAAATACCAGGGAGAGGAAGGGCTGGCAAAATAAGGACCTGAAACTTAAATGTGATGTGAAGAAGAAAGAGGAAATGAGCAGCTTGGGGCCAGGTGACGTGGGCAGGGGCTGGGCCGGGGACTTGGGCAGCCACCCTGTGCCCGGTGGCCCCCTGAGAGTTGAGGGCGCTTGAGATGGGCTGGGAAATGGAGTTTGGGGTCAGTGGTGCGGGACGGAGGTACCCGAGAAGGCAGAGGGACAGAAGCGGTTGGATCCCATTGGACCCGGGGTCTCTCCAGTCCTGGCTGTAGTCCTTAGGCCTGTGAAGGACAGTTAGAGGACCTGTCCCCGAGGCAAAGTTTCTTCCTAGCCTCTAGTGATTAAAGGTTGGCTTGTGCCCTGAAGCATAAATGTTTGTATCCTAATTTATATTTTTATCTTTCCAAAGGTAGCTGTAAATGCTCTCATTACTATCTGTGCAAGTGTCTAATCCTTTCTTTCCATCCTCCCCATGCTCTTGGCACTGGTGATATCTTCTGACAGTAAGTTCCAGAGAGTAATTATGAGTTGTGTATTAAGAGAGAAAAAAAAAAAAAAAAAATCCCTTTATCTGCTTTATTTTTTTTTTTTGTGGTTGTTGCTTCCTGACTTCATTCAATGTCCCCTTTCTCTTGCGTTATGAGAAATTGCAAATAGCGCCAGATGTACCTTCTCAGGCCGAGTCACAATTTGTGTACTTTTATCATCTCCTCTCTTACTCATCTCTCGCTAAACTAAACACTCCCACCCTTATCAATCTTTCCTCGTATCTGCCGAGGCCTCTAATCATTTTTGTCACCTCCATCTGAACCTCGCCTATTTTTGCTTTACGGGAATCTTTTAAAATTAAGGTTTTTAGAAGCTCTTCTAAATTAGGTTGTGCCATAGGCTTGAAGTGTGGAGATGTGATTTGCAGCATTAGTTTCCTGTGTTTTGGCCTGTCTCAACATTTTGCTTCCTTCATTCATGCAACAGCAGCGAGTGTCCGATGGTGCGTGGTGAGATGTCCACAGTCAGGGGCTGTATTTCATGGGCCTTTGAGTGCAAGTTTGTCATACAGTGTTTTGGAAAACAAGCTTAAAATATGTTCCCTGTTTTGTTGACCGGACAGGGAAGCGCGCAAGCAGCTGTATGCAATATACTATTTATGTTATAGCAACAAAAAGGCAGTCTTCCTTCTCCCCCCCCACCTTACCCCTCTTCTCTTCTCTATTAAAAAATATGAGAACTTCCCGTGCTTTTGACATCCAAGAAAAACGTGGCTCAGCAGTGAATAGTCCTCCAAATATTCAAAGGTCTGGTTCACTTTTGGATAAACACAGTAGTTCAGAATCTGATCTCGAGCCTACAGAAACGAGCTGGAAATCCCATAAGATTTTTTTCATCACTCAGACATAAGTTCAGTTCTGGTTCAGTTTGCACGGGGAGCCAAGATTTGTATCCTTTCTCATTTTACCAGGATGTGTTGGCCCATCCCTCCTTTCTTGCTGGTACAGACCGCTACATGCTGTGAATCCTGACATGCCAAAATAAAGAGAGCCATTTTTAATGTTTGGGAACTTTTTGCCAGACGCTTTTTAAATGGCTTTGATGAGTCTTGACTGTGACTCTTTAAAAGAGGAGACAGAAGGTGTTTTTACAGTGTAACCGCCTGAGGATTTCGCTTATGCCTGAGGAACGGGATTTTTGTAGCCATTGTCACTGTTGAGCCTGGGTTTAGGCTCACAGGTTTCTGGGGTTTGCCGAGTTTGAACTCTTACCCTGCTGCCTCGTGCTGCCTGCCCCCTTCCATCCCACTTGTGTCTCTGCGTATTTGAAGAAAATACCTCGACCACCTTTCCCCCCAAGTTAGTGGAATCCATGAATAAATTACAAAATTAAAATCAGGTGTTTTGGAGGCAAATCCCTGTTGTCTCCCTGCGTGGGGCTGGGTCCCTACTGCTGTGGAGCTGGGTAGCAGGCAGGGACCTTGGCAGCCATGGGATGGGCTGTGGGGTGGCAGGGCAGGAGCACTGAGTCTGCTCGTCCTCCTGCTGGCAGAAGTAACCTCGGCATCCACGAGGATGAAGCGTAGCAGCGCTGGGGCACAGTCAACTCCACCCTGTGGGTTTGGAAGAAAGGGTTTCTGTTTCCAGGGCTTTTTTCTGGAGGGGATCTCCTCAACTGATAGCCAGGATCTATTCCAGAGGAAAGAAACTAAGCCTGCTGGAAGAAAAATAAAGACTCGTCTTCTTTCCTTATGACTGAACTATTCTAGGAGATGCTTCAGCGTGAGGCACGCTGCCAGCTCCCTTGCTCCAAGACTGCCCCTGTCACATCAGGGACAGGATGTGAACTGGGGTTTGTACATGTGGACCTCCAGGTCCCTTCTCTTTTTCCAGCATGGGAATCTCCCATTAGTCACTTGGCTAGATCAGTCTGCTGCATCTAAGCACAGCCTTCAGGGCCAGCTGATCATTTTATTCGAGTAAAGGATTGTTGTTGAAGCTCTCCTCTTTGACGAGCTGGCTGGTAGCCCCTTGGATGGAGCCAGCCTTGCAGAGGAGCTGCAGCTGAGCGAGGCACTGGGTACAGGCAACCGGCAGCATCTGCGCTGGCTCGCAGCATCCCTCTGCTGCACCTGGGGAGTGGAGTTGGGTACAGGATAGGTGGAGGAGGATTATTTAATGAAACAAGGAAACAGAGGATAAGAGATGCGGATGGGGGTGATTTGAATCCAAAGCTGGCGAGGAAGCTGGACAGCAGGGCTGCTTCACCAGGAGATATTGGATCCTAGCTGTGTCCTATAGCATAGCCCTGTGTCCTGCCTGCAATTATCCCCAGGCTTCCCCACTGCAGTGCTGGGAGCAGTTGTTGGGACTCGTGGCCTTGGCTCATTTTGATGTGTGGTACAAAGGGTCAGGATGGTGGGAACGGGGAGGGAGCACGTAGCAGCTCTTTTCCCAGTTCTGGAGGAAGATGAGAGAGCTGGGTACGAATGTCAGAGGGAATAAGTGCTGCAAGAACATCTGCTTCTCTTTTTTGCATCTTCTACATTTTATTCCTCCTCTTCATTTTGGTTCCTTTCCTATTCTCTCTAGTTGGTTCTTCTCACCTCCCCCTGTTCTGTTCCTCCCAGAGGAACAGCACTACCCACTGCTGTCGCTTTGCACTATTTTTTATTTTTTTTCCTTTTTGCATACTGCTCCGCTCCCCGCCGGTTTCCACACGTTGTGCGGCTCCGCAGCCTGTCGGCGGAGAGCTGCAGCAGGGCTCTCCTCCAATGTGTCTGCCTCCTACCACCACTCTACATCTGCTGCTCCAGGAGAAGAGGGTGTCGCAGGAGAGGAGATAGAGGAGGCAGGAGTGGGAGAGACATGAAGCAGCTCTGAAGCTCGGGTGCATCCGGGCTTCCGAGCTTGTGAGCTGCATCTTGCCGCTCTGCTGGGAGCAGCTGTGGAGTGGAGCGGGGTGTGAGGACAGATGGGAGCTGAGCAAGAAGAGAGATTGCTGGCTGAGTCTAAATCCCTCCTCGTCCCACCCGGGAGAAACAAAGGTACTTGCCTTGCGAGACTAAATGGAAGCAAGCAGCTTCCACCCTTCTGAGAGGTGAGCCATGCCTCTACTGGGAGAGGCCCCTTTAGCTGCTGACCAGGCGGTCCTTCAGTGCCTAAAGCCATTGTGAAACTCGGGGAAATAGAGACGGTGGGAGAACTGCATGCCTGATGCTGCAAAGCCACACTTTGCCTAAAACACAGTGGGAAAAGCTTAGCAGCAGTCTTAGCTGTGTAAGGATCTGGCTATCTGTTACTGCTCGGAGGTCAACACAGAAGGTCTCGCTTCTGGAGTCTGGGACTGGGGTAACATTATGTTTTCTCCAAGGGTAGATTTTGCCCTGAAAATATCTTCTGTCTCATCTCTCTCTGCTTGTTGTGTTGTGTTTTGCTTTTTAATGACCATAACTGAAATAACGGACAGATGATCGTGTTGGCTGGCAAGTAACTTTCCAGATTTACTGCTTGGACACTTCAGATGGCCACGGGACCAACTCTCAGATTTCTGGGAACACTTCCTTCCTCCTTTCTCAAGTTGCTTTCCTGATGGGCAGCTTTGTCCACCTGGAAAGGCCCAAAATTCTTAGGAATCTGTAAAAACACATGGGATTTTGTTTTGTGCCCTTCTTGCAACTTCTGCATGCATGCTTCTCCATTTCAGCGGGAGAAGATTACTGCACAACTGCCCTGGGAATTGGCAGTGAGACAGGGCGCTGGTTTCTTTCGCATCTTCATGTCTGTTGCTTGTCTCCCCGCTCTTCAACATGCATACCTTTCCATACATCCTGCAGTTCCCTGGATCAGTCTTTCCATGCCTGATAAACCTCAGGTGCGGAAACAAGCTTTTCCTGGTGTTAGTCAGGCCCGTTATAGCTGTAGGTCTTCATATTTCGTTAATAGCTGATTGATATTAATATCGGTTCGAGCAGATGGACAGGGAAGAGCTTGAGCTCTTTTTTTTAATAGAAAGAGGCTGATGGAAAAACAGTTGGAGAGTCGCTGCCTTGTTATACTGGCTGCAGCGGTGGAACAAGTTAGCAAGAGGCTCCATAGGACTGGATCTTGTTACTGTTTTCCTTATGTACTGACACTGTAAGTAAGCATATGGCATTTAAGCAGCATTTCTATTTTTAAAGTTCTACCCTCTTTTTCCAGTGTATTTCCCTTCCCCAGCCCCCTTCCCGAATCGGGAGTTTCTAGCCACATGAAGTCAGAGGCAGGGCTATGTTTTTACCCTTCGAGCAAAACTTGCCCAAAGAGGATGGTGAAACCAAAAGTTAGAGCTGCTTGAGTGAAAATGTCGAATTTCAACAGTAACTCGGGTGATAACAGTGCCGGATGTTCTGGGCAAACAACAGCTGGGCAAACAAGTCACGTTCTGTCTNAATGGTTGCCACTTCCCTAAGCGCAGGGAGAGGGATTTTCGGTGGGGCTTTCCACTTACTCTGTGGCATCTTTGAATGAAACAGGCTTGATTCATCTCACAGTGAATGTGCTGTTAAAATTTTTCTTGAGTTAGGTGTCACCCAATGTTGGCTCCCAAATATCATCCCAGGTTTGTGCAATGTCTCTAAAGTAAAGGCAACAGTAAAGTTGCCTTTTTACTGGTCTCTGGTTTATGCCAGAAAATCTTATCTCTGGGTGATTTCCTAACAGATAAGAAAATAGCTTGGGAGTTCATTTACTGTATCTTGCATTTAGGTGTAGCACTGAGCAGAATCAAGATGACTTGGTCGGTAGTGAGCCTTGTACTGCTGTCATCCTTTCAAATCCCTCTTGATAGTGACCAAAAACGGTGGCACTCAGAGGATGCACTTGCTAGAGGATGCTTTTCTTCCTCTTCCTTTGGTAGGTGGGAAGATTTCCTAGTTGTGTTTTGGTGCAGAGAGGGGAATGATTGCTGACGCTGTGTGATGAGCTGCTTGGAGGCCGGGATTAGTGTCTGGGTCTGGTTGTCCCAAGCAGCCGTGACCGGCCTTGCAGGCTCTTCAAGCAGCACCTAACGCAGCTGCTGGTAGTCACGGTCCCAGGTATCTGAAGCACCTCTGTGGTTTCAGGGGCTCTTGGTGTCTCTACCTGCTGGTCCCAGGAAGGAGGGACTCGGTTGCCTGGACGCACAAACACGAGCTGGTTTACCACGGCCCCTGGCAATTGTTCACTTGCAGAAGTGCAAGCACGTGGTGGAGATTTAGGATGTAACTATGACAGTGAGGAGGAATGTGTGAAAAGAGCTTGGAGATGTCAGAGCCACCCGCTCGTGAGGAGAGGGCCACGTTAGCAGAGCTGTTGGCTAGCAGTAAACAGTCCTGGCACCCTTGTTTCAGGACTTGGCAGCAGCAGGAGTTGAACTGAGTCCAGCTTTACTCTCTACTGCCTGTTCAGTAAGTTGAGGACAAGGCAGATGATTAAGGAAATGTGGGGAAACTGCTACAGAAGCTTTTGGAAAGATAAGAGACTTTGGTCTCCATGTCTGACAGTCTGGCACTTCTCACTAGCGTTGAATTCACATGCAAATCAAAGGCAACATCTACTCCCACAGGAAGCTTTATTAATGTACAGGCCTGCTTGCGAATCTCCGTGCTGATGAAGGTTGTGGGACTGACTTCACTCTGAAATTAATTTCCCTGTCTATCCTTGCTTGAGCGCCGTGCGATATCGGCAGCCTCAGCAGGGCTCCCACGCCGGCATCCAGCAACGGGCTCCACGCGGGAGCGGTTGCTGTGTGGAACCAGAGAAAGGGGGTAGAGGTGCAGCGCTTGTCGGCTTGGATTAAATGGGATGTGCCGGCGTAATGAGGGCAGGTGTCCACTGGGCTTGAACTGACATCAGCAAATTAATTTCATGAAGGCACTCCAAATGAGCCTGAAATACTTTGCATATAAGAGGAAAGAGGGCTGGTGCTTCCCGTACTGAGCTGGCCATCTTTCTTCTCTGCATCCCGTCGTGTGTAAGGACTGCGGATGAGACTTTGGAATGGCAGGGGTAGTGCTTGGTCTGAGGCGGGAGGGAGGAAAGGCTGAGCAGGGAAAAGTAGAAAGGCAAAGGGACTTGGGAATCCCTGGGTTCACGGTACCACCAAAGACACAGTAGCTACTTGATACAGATGTTCAGTGAGAACCAGATTTGAGCTATAAACAACCTTCCACATCTTAAACCCAAGCTCATCTGATGCTTAGCTTTTATTGCTGTCAGTTATTTATAAGCGGAAGAGTGAAATCTTGAGAGAAGAGAGATGGGAAATGCCATTTCAAGCTGCAATCCCCAGAGCTGTCAGCTTGCCGCCATCTCACCCGTGCCTGCCCCTCCGTGATTCTCCCTTTGCTGTTCCCATCTATCCCAGCTCCTTGTATCCGTGATGCTCCCTGAAGCCAACTCATTCATTACTCTCATTTTTTTTAATCCTTTCCTTCCCGCCCTGCTCCACCCTCCATGCTGGTCCCTCCCTTTTGCCATTGCTGGACCCACTAGGTCTCAGCGCCAGGACAAGTGCCAGCCGGACACGGACCAGGGAGGGGTGGATGTCACCTCAAGTGGAGAGCCTGCACAGGGGTGGGTGTGCGGGGATGTGGGTGCTATGGAAGTGGGACTGGAGCAGGGACAGAGCTCTGCCTTTGCTCCATCAGAGCCTTGCCATTGTGAGCCTGGCCCCGCGGGCAGAGGTCTTCATCGGGGTGGTGTCCACAGTGGTAAGGGCTCGTGGTGGCAGCGGCCACCTTGCCAAGCTGCACAGAACTTCGCGGCCAGCTCAAGTAGAAAGCAAGCATTTCTTGCACGGCTACTTGTTCTGGGAATCTTCAAAAATTTCTGGCAGCCAATTTTAGTTGTGCAACCTCTCAGCTGCCAGAACGGATAGAATATGATCATATCACATGAAATGCATGCAGGGTCTGCTATAGCAACTGTATTTCAAAGAGACAACACATATGGTGACTGGTTCTTTTTGGAATAATATCTATAAGTTGATGATGTTTTATTCAAAAAGGCTGTAGCTTGAAAGGTTAGGGATGTTCTGATTGTTTAGTGTATGATTAAAGAAAGGCTTCTGTGGTTTTTTTGGCCTATTGAATCTAATTACTGGGAACTAAAATGATCATTTGATTGCACATTTACCTGGAATTATTCTTCTGCAGAGCCAGTCTTAATAATATATAATAATATGTTGCGCTTGTACTGTATAGCGCTTCTTGTCTGAGCAACTCAGAGTGCTTTACAAGTATTCATTAATTAAATAAGCCATACAACACCCCTGTTAAGTAGGTGAGTATTTGTTGCCCATCCCCTTAAGTCTTGTGGGTTTTATTTCTGCTGCCTCTGCCCACCCTTGAAGATGCTTTAACAGCTAAATAAGCTAATTCAATAAAATAACATTTTTTTAAGCATACTTAGCACTTTCTGCATAAAGGTTTCCTTTGTTGCATTGTATTAATTGGTAGGCTGTAGAGTCTTCCGGTTCCTGACGCTGAACTGGCGGCAGGGGTGGCTGTGTGCGTGGGAGCACAGAGGCTCGCCTGCCCTGGAGTATGCCTGTGCCCGGCAGTTCCTCGCACCCCTTGCAGGGACGTGGACCGTTTTAGAGATGCTGCGGGTGCACTGAGCTCCAACCAGCTTAAAATGCAAAATCTGATTTTACCTTCATCACACCAAGCTCTGCTGGAAATCGCATCCACCCTTAAAGAGTTTTTCTGATCCAGTGGAGACTTGTTATTAAATTTGAAAGGAGGGCTCGTTGCCAGAGCGCAGTAAGGTCTCTCCTCCCCACTTGCCCTGGTGTGCTGGCCGGCAGCGGTGGTTCTTCAGCCCCCTGGGCTGCCTGATGGCCCTTCAAAAGTAAGAAGATGGGTCTAGGCCATAAAATAACACGGTTTTACTGGGGGGTGGTGGATCCAAGTTTGCAGTCCTTGGTATCAAACCTTTCCTGGCGGTTCTGCGCTGAGATGAAACACTTCGCAACTTGGAGAAGCGAGTCAAACCCAAAGCGTATCTGACTCCTTAATTAAATAGGTATTAATTAAATCACTCAGAGAGCATACACAGTAGGAGTGGGGAAGGCTTTTTCCCTCCTTCCGTGTAGGCATCTTGCAAAGGGACTATTTTTCTTGTTTTACATTAATGAAGTCTTCAGCCTTCCCACTTTTCCACCTACACATGTACTGAACGTCTCCAAGGAGACCAAGAAAGCCCGAGTCCGGTGCTGGTGAATCCTCTGGGAGCAGCGGGCTTGGGTCTTGCCAGTGGAGCCTCCGCTGTGCCACAGCCGATCTTGCAGGGATCAGCCTCTTCCTTGCAGTGCCCTTGCTGGGGGGCTGGGAAGGAGTCAGGGCAGGGACTTGCTCCTTGTGCTGCTTTCCCCCGCATTTCATCTGTCTCCTCTTGCTTGCTTTTGCCCACCTGATGGAGAAATCGGGCCTCCTGGAGCAGCTTGCTCTAGTGCCCAGGGACGCTTTTCCTTTGCTTTGCCTGAAATTTTGCAATGATCTGCCACCATGTGATGCTCTGCTCTTGCTTTTGGGATCATGTCCCTTGCCCCTTCATCCCATGACGGCGCGCTGTCCTTTTGCTGCTCTGTTGCCTCCCGTCCGGAGTCCCTGATGCTGGTATTAGTGATCTGGGGGGGTTGAGATGCTGTCCCCACTTTTCATTGCATTCACTCCAGCTCCTCACAGCTTCCTCAGCCTTTAGCGTGGTATCTCTGGGACTCTGCACAGCTCCGACTGCTGCTGGCTCTCCCCTTCTTCCCACCATAGACTTCCAGAAACTTCCCTGACTTTCTCTGGTGCTCAGGAGAGCAGACCGTGATATACGGCTGCCCTTTTCTGTAAACCAGACCTGACCCACTGGAGAAGTGGAGCATGAAAGCCATTAGCAAATGAGCCTGTCCAGTAGCAAAGAGGGGTATGAGCCGCTCCAGGGTGGGGATAGAAATAACTGTATGGTGCTCACCACTGGGATTTCTGGAGTTACTTGAGGTTCCCATGCAGGAGCTGAACGTCGGGTGCTGCAGGTTTTCTCCGTAGTCAAAATGGGAAATCCAGCAGTGGGATATTGCTCCATTGCCTGCAAGTGCTGAGTTGTATTTTTTTTGTGGAAGCCACTGCTTTCCTCAGTGGAGGTGCTTCAGGTGTAGAGCGGTACCCCATGACGAAGGGGTGCCTCGACCCTATCCTGTGCATGTAGCTCCCCACTCCCTGTCTGCTGTAAACTCAGTTTTCAAACCTCTTTCCTCGCAGGCTCTCCAGGTGGCACGGCAGCTTCTACTGCAACAGCAGCAGCAGCAACAGCAGCAGCAGCAGCAGCAACAAGTTAGTGGATTAAAGTCTCCGAAGAGGAATGACAAACAGCCAGCCCTTCAGGTAAGGGAGCCTGTGTGCCTCCGTGAGGGGCTGGGACTTGTAAAAGCTGAATAAATGTGTCTTACTTCTGAATGTTGGGATGGGACCTTCAGGAGCTTCCTCCCAGTGAAGTCAACAGAGCGGCTGTGGCTGATGTAAGTGGCATGAGGACCAGTGCTAGGCGCTCTTGAAAATCCCACCCATGGCATATTTACAGATCTTGAGCATGTACTTTTATTAGCGTCTAGTAGGGTTGGATCATGACAAAATGGAATAGCTTTTGTTACCATGTCAGTGTGCATAGGAGATTTGCATTAACATTTCTGTTTGATTGCTGTTCCGTTTGTAGTCTGTGTTCACTCAAACCGTTGATTTGCTGTGTCAAGGATATTGGGAAATACTAGGATATCATATCATCGGTGTGTTTTTTCCCCCTTTTATTGTCTACTGATTTATGGACATCTTCAGAAATAAAATCTAAATATTATCGAGCTTTGTGCTGTTATGAATTCAGAGAACTAAAACCAATACAGCATTCCCAAACACAAGATGTACGCACACATATGCGGCTTTGGAATACATTCTGCTAGTCTTGTGGGATAAATCACTAGAGTTAAAGACAAGAAAGACCCATTAGGTCATGTATCACTTTTTCCTTTTTTTTTTT
>VYXH01005799.1:1701888-1727039 GCA_013397275.1 Burhinus bistriatus | reverse complement strand
TCACGTTTTTTTTTTTTTTTTTTTTTTTTTTTTATTGCTAGTGTTAGAAATCCCAAGTGGTGGTGGGACCACTATTATTTTCCTTCAGATGGTTTTCCATAACAAAGCACATGCTCAGGAACTTTCCACTTTTAATTCCATCCTCTTGCTCCAAGTAATACTGCTTGTATAAATACTGAGTCAGTCCCTTGCCTTGCCTCGTGTTCACACTCCTCAAACATCTGAGATACTAACATGTACTTGCCAGTTTTGGCAAATTATATGTATCTAGTTCTTTATGTATTTCGTAAACCAGCACTTCTAGACCCTTGACCACTTTGCAGGTTTGCAGCTGGTTATTGCTTTTATTATTGCTCTCTTTGCAATTGCAGCGTGTGACTGTATTTTTGATAATAAGTTACTGAATACAGCAGTTCAGCTACAGTCGCACAAAGCCCTGTAGCTGGGACATTTATCTTATCTCACTCTTCTATATCTGATGCTTCAGCCTCTGTAGCCCCAAATTCTTTCCGGGCTTTTTTTTTTTTCGCTTGTTGTCATAGCACATTGTCAAACTCATGTCTGTTTTGCTCTTTCTAATTTTTTTTTTTAGTTTGATATACTATCACCATGAGTTCCGTGACAGCATTGCTGCTTCTCTTGCCTTTTATATGTGCTTCAGATTATTTTTCTCTGAAAATATGGATCCTAGACTCTTTAAATATGTAGTAGAATATGGAAGGTAAAGCCGACATCACTAAAGGCCTTGACAGTAAAGTGAGAGAACCCGATCCTGCAGTTCTTACCCAAATAAAGCTGATGGGGACTTCAAGGGCAGTTTTGCCTGAGTGAGGAATAGCTATTAACTGCAGCCCTTGGCCCAGCGTGGACAATTTCTAGCTTTCGTGTAGTGATTTAATCTTCAAAGCATTTTGCAAATACTAATCTGCAAAACATCCCCAGAAGGAAAGTCTGATAAGTAAGTGGCATTATCCCGGTTCTGGACTGGGAAACTGGGGGAAGCAGGTTAAGTGACTTGCTTAGGATCACAGAGGGAATTGGTTTTAGAGGTAGGATTAAGATTCATGAGTTCCTGGCTCCTACCCCTGTGCTCAGGCTGCTGGACAACACCTCGCGCTTTATAGCGGAGCTATTATTCTTTTGGAAAGTATGAAACATTTTGTCATTGGGCAAATATACATTTTATTGGCAGTGTAGAGCGCCATAATCCAAAGCGTTACATTAATGCTTTCAAAAATATTTTATTTGGTAAATCCATAGCTGATCCATATGCCTTTTAATAGACTCTTCCACTGGGGACATTTTTAATGAGAGATTGTGCTGGCTAGGTCCAGTGTCAGGTACTAAAAGAAGTGCTTTGTTGTGCAGATGTCTTAAGAATAGCTCCAGAGGATGAAATATGACTGTGTTGACCTTTCAGCTGTGAGCTTATTTGTCAGGATTCAAATAAGTTGAAAGGATCAAACCAAACAGTTTCCGTAGTCAGACTGGGAATTGTGTTGCAGAGGTCAACAGTGAAGGCCACATTGTGGATTCCATAACATAGCCAATTGTTGGTACGTATTAAAGTACTGGAGCAGCTCCTGCAGTCAGAGACACAATTAAAATTCTAATTTATTAATGTATACAGAGAGCTGGCCCAGCCTGTCACTCACTGATTCAAATGACTGCCCAGCCTTTTTTTTTTTTTTCTCTCCTCACTCTTGGTGCTTTTGCGGTCTTAAACGTACTGGAAATCCTCTTGAATGTAACAGACCCTGAGTGCAACCCTGCAATGAAAATCTGTTGCTGAAAGGAAATGGTGGCACTGGGGGTAGAATTTTTGAGTAAAACTGCACCCACGCAGCACCCACACCCCCTGAAGCTGGATGGCGCCGCACTGACAAGGCAATACCCGCTGCTGACAGTATGTAGAATAAATGTTGAGGGTGGTGGAAATGCGCCCGTTTTTCAAAAGTTTGCTTAAATACTGAACCGAGTCATCTTTGCACTTAGTTTGTACATATAGATGTCTCATTGGATAGCCACAGCGGTTAGCAGTTACCAGTTTATTTTCCAACAAACAGACTTGTGCATAACAAGAATGCCATAGGCATTGCTTATCTCTGCTTGGCGAAGGCGCTGGCAGCAAGCTCCCTCACACGAGTGCTGGGGAGCTGTGTTTGTATGAAACAGGGTGGAAAGGATGCTGTTCACCCGGGATGCTGGTTCTCCCAGTAAGATGCTCCATGATGCTACCCGCCCTGGGAGGGGAGGCTGGTGCGGTCACATGCGGGGCTGGAAGAGCTCCCTCCGTCTTGGGCTTGGCACTTTAATGCTGGCTGGCAGGCTTTGTCACGTAAACCCCACGGCCACAAACAGATGTGGAAAATTAATCTAGTATAGGCTGTGTAGCTAATCTGTTATCACCTCGTGGATAATTTCCTATATTCCTTCTTTATTCACTGATCAAATAGCCATGGTACTTAAATATATCCCGGCCTCCCGTGGCTGCACTGAGGCACAGTGCCTTCAATAGCCTTTATATGACAATGGGCTCCAGTGGTGTCTTTGGGGTCTCTTGACCTTGATAACTCTACCTGGAGACCTGCTTTTAGCGAATTTTGAGATATTTAGTGTGTAAGAACTTGGACGCAGGAGTGGAGATGTGCTCTGCTGATAGTTAAAAAAAAAATAAATCTCCAAATACACGATGACTCACATTTTGAGCCTATCTCACGCTGCCGTGCTTTATATTTGGCAGTGACCTCTGGTTTCACAGCCTGATGACACAAACAAAAGAAAATTGAAAGTTAAGGAATGGATTTAGTAACCAGCAGTTGGGAAAAGAATATAAAAAATATCAGGCCCACAAAAATTACTGGAAGTGAAAAAAGACTAAAGCATGTTTGATAATATATTTGCCATAGACATTGGATTTCCTTGAATCTGTGAAACAAATAGTTTAAGAGGCCAGGTATGCTTAGGATTTTGAAAATGTGCACATTTTTCCTGGCCAAGATACATTTATCTTTGTATTAATAGATGTATTGATTAAAATTTGCAGCCTTAATTGCTGATGCTCTTAACGATTATTCATTTTGGTTCTTCAGGCATTTTAGTTGCTGGCAAGAGCACACAGATTGGAAACAAATCAAGAGACACATTTTTCTCCCAAGAAAGTAAAAGTGCATGTGTGTTTTGGCAATACTAAAAATACAATTTTTTTTAGAGACGTAAATGTTGTGTGTTGCATTGAGCTGAAAGTTGGATACCGGACTGCAAACAGATTTAGGACATCCAAGTCAGTATCTCGCAATTGAAACCCATCACTTGACTTTTTTATGTGATTAAATGAGATTTGTTGTATGATAGTTAACCTGTGTGTGTTTGGAGAGAAGAAATAATGAAATTACTAAGATGGAAACTTTTGTTTTCGGTTGACAAAACAGAAAATAAATCTTCCCTTTAAGTCACGGCCAAGAAAAGAATTTGGGTTTGGTTTAGATTTTCGGGGTGAGACTGGGGGAGGGTGAGAGGACAGAGCTGTCCTCGCCTTTGCATACCGCTGCTTTTTAAAAGCAGCCTTTTGGCTGGGCTTTTGTAGAATTCAATTTGCATGCTGTATTATCTTCATATTTCTTTCCAGTATCTTGAGAAATGGAAGAGGGCAAGAGGAAAAAAAATCACTGTAGCTTGATGTCAGGGGCATTTTTTATTGTTTTTTATGAAATTAGAAATCATTAGCTCGACAACGTAATGAACACTGAAAGGTGAAGGGAAGGGTATTCTCTGTTTCGCTTGGAGCACACAAGTACCAGGTTACGTAGCCTCGGGTTTTACACGCGGGGTACCTTTTTTACATAGTGGTGAATTTAACAACTGGTAGAGAAGTTATGTCTCAGCAGATCATTTGGGAGGGGTACTAAATTTGCAAGTGTGTTTATTCTATTTGTACGAGTATCTCTCTGTTTCACTCTCAAACATGGGAGTTGATCTGCCTTTCGCCTCAGTCAAGCCAATGGGAATTTTGCCACCAACTCTGGTTGGGTTGAGGTTTCGCTTCAGAGTTTAAATAGTTTATCTATGAAAATTTCACTGGAATCATTCATTTTTTTATTTTCGACTTTGCAAATAAAGCAAAGTTGAATTTTGCTGGTTTCTACCAAAGGACCCATAGCTCTTTTATTTTTCATCCCTAAGCCTAATTATAGGTGTTAGTCAGTTCTTGGAATATGCCTGTGAAGTGCAAATATCATCTACCCCACAAACAGAACAAAATCTGAGTCAGGTCCTCAAAGTTACATGATCAGCTTGAAAATTTTGATACTAAGGGCTTTTTTTCAGTGAAACCTGTGGGCCTTTTTTTGCTGCCCTTTTATATTTTTTTAGTATTCAGTTTTTCCAGCTTTTCAGACTGAGCAGAAAGGTGACAAACACAGTTGTTTTTCTTGAAAGTCTATGATTGTCCTGTAATTACATGATTCCAAAAAACCATGGCTTCTAGGAAAATACTAATATATTGGGAGAGCTGGCAGTGTGAGGTGCTTTCAGCAAATATGATTATTCACATTTTATAGCCGTGTAAACCCTGGCAGAGAGATATTAAGTGACTTGCCCAAGGTCAGAGAGCTGCAGACCTTCAGTGGCGTTGAGACGTGCGGCTCCTGCCGGGGTATTTGGGAGTTTGGCATCAGCACCTTATGAAGAAGTCGATCCTGAAGGGCAAAACTGAAAGTAGAAGCCAGGATCCCTCATTTCCAGCCCTCTGTCTTGTTAGAACACCCCGAGTATAATTTTCTAGCAGGTTTTCTGCTTTGACGTTAAACATTTAGAGAGTAGTTTTTTAAAAAAATGTGATTTCTGACCAGGTTGGGAGCGGGGCCGTGGGGCTGGCAGTGCCCGAGTCCGGCCGTGTGTTACCCACCTCGGGAAAGGGGGAAACAAATGAAACCTTCCCGACTGGTCAGAAATGTGTAAATTGCTGACAAAATGACACATGTAATTAAGAGTGCTCCTGCCATTTTACCTTGTGGTTTACACCTACAGTGTTGAAAAAAGAGAGTGACTCCCACCTCGCTAATTACCATTATCACTGAAATGGTAGGGTTTGAGTCATTAGTTCCATGTGCATTTAATTAGAGGAAGGCTGAAATTGGATTTAACTTATTACTTTTTCATGGATCACTTTCTTGTCATCACTTCAAATTGGATTGCAGCCCCAGGTAACTAATTATGAGCGCCACAGGATCAAGAGTGAAAAAAAGGTAATTAGGAATAACACTGTTGGACCCTTGCTGGTAGTCCACTTGTGCTTGGGAAGAAATGAGAGCGGTATTTTGTAGTATTACAGATTAGGGAGTTAAAGGTATGCACTGCTGCTAGGAATCATGGGAGACCGCCCCCTCCTATAGCGGTTTATATGATGTACAGCTGGGTTGAAGATGTTATAGCGACATGGTTCCACAATCAGCTCCTTAATACCGAGATTAAACTTGTAAAAGCGACAGATCGGTTGTAGGTATGAGGCATCTCAACAACCGGGTAGTCAGGGGTCCTTACGTATGTGATTACACCAGCGCTGTCCAGGCACTCTTGAGCCATGGGACGGAGCGGTTTAAGTCCAGCGAGCGAGAATTGATAACAAATTAATGAACGTATTAATGATCCGAAAAGATCATTCGTATCCGACAGGGAGATAGATCAATCAGAAGAACAACGGGGAGGTTGATGATGTGTATGTCAGGAATTTAGCTCGCGATGCTGCCGTCGTAAAATCAGAACGTTGCTTCTCTTTTGTTTGCTGGAGAGGTTTCTTTTTGTTTTGCTTTTTGTGGGGAAGGCTTGCTTGGTTGGTTGGAGGTTTTTTTTGATCTTGTAGGTATGATTGCCAAGTTCTGCTTTCTTCAGAAAATACTTTAAAACAAATTGTTTTATTTCCATGTGCAGAACAGAGTTCAGAACTGCAAGTAATCAATTTTATTGACACACTCTGGAAAAAAATGTTGATGAGAGTTCAAGGATGTGAAAAGATTGAAATTTCAAAGTACCCAACACTGAGTGTAGGAAAATTTCAGAAGCGGTTTCATTAAGCAAAGAAATCTATTGTGTAGGGATCTGTAAGAGGAAAGTCTGCTTTAGGACCTAATGATATTACAAGGAGGTTGCGGCAGCTGATTTTTGCCTTTCGAAGAGGAAAAGTTTCTTTATTTCTCGTAGTAGTGAATCACAGTTCAAAGGCTAGCACAATTTCCTTAAGTTGTTTAAAATGGCTTTTAATGCTCTGTTAATGTAGGCAAATATTTGTGACTCAGTGTTGGGTAAGTGATGCTTGCTCATTATTTCCTGATGCAAGCAAAGTGTAGGAAATTATGTGAACACCATGCAGAGATGCTAAATAGACTTAAGAGTAACAAAATTCAGTTACGGAAATTAAGTCTTTCTCATTTACTTGACATTACAAAATAAATCGAGAGATTAAAAGGCATTACCTTTAATACAGAAAAAGAGAATCTCCTTTAATACATCTCAAATTGATTTACAATTTTTATACATAATATTCATCTGTGGTTGAAAAGGGGGCAACCTAAGGTCGAGTGATGTAGTGTTTCCATTTTTCCATATGAGTCTTACTGTGTGTGATAAAAGCAAACTCCTTTATTTTGTCAGTCTGCAGGAATTTCTGATGAAGTGCAGGGGTCACTTTTCTGTCAATTTGAGTAGGCAGCATTTTTGAACTACTGTTTTTCCCCCCTTCCTCCTACAAACCGTGGCCCTGATCTGACACACGCGTGCACACACACACTTCGAGCGCTGCAATCTGCAACTTATTAGTGCGCAGCGCTGGAGCCTGTCCAGTGGTTAGAAAATTTCCTGAAGCCTGGAATAACAGCAGTGGGTGCAAGTGCCATCGAACAGAAGTGACAATGAGGGGCAGTCCGGCCCGCCTGGCGAAACGCCCGGGCTGGAAAACCAGCTGAGATAGTCAAACGCAGGAAGATTGACGCGGTGCATCTGGGAAATGCTCAAAAAGTTGGGTTCTTGAAAAAATTACCTTCTGTGATCATAAGACATCATCTGTTTTCCTACAGAGATTGTTTATAACAGGGTTTTCAAGCACTTGTCAAATAACCAGGAGTGAAGGAAACAGGCTAAAAATCTCTTACCGTTCAGATGAGTCCTGCTGGAGCTGGAAAAAACCAAAACTCTCGTCATAGAGATCCGCAGCTTCCCCAGTCAAAGGGTGCCTGGGAGAAGGAGAAAAGGAAACTATTAGTCAAAAGCGACGCGGCGAGTAGTTGCCGAGTGCGGGATGTAGGTTGGGGAAGGTGGTACACTGGGGCGATGCGCGCAGCGATGTCATTACGGGAGTCGCGAGGTGAAGTCATACCTAGTAACTGTTTTTTGTGTTGCTTAGCTTTTGTTACTTAGCTGTGATATCATGGGCAAAATATTATAAACATATCATGGCTATAGCTTGCTTGTGTAACAAAAGATCGGGAACTTTTATTAAGTTTGTTTTCCTTGTCATATTGTAAAAATTTATTATGTGTACTGTGTATATTAGAAACAGATTTGGGTAATTCTGTCTAAATGAAGTCATCCCAGCTATTTCCAGACTGTCTGTTTTTGGTTGTGAATAATTTTCATACATCAGATGGTTGTCATATTTAGTAGCTCTCTACATTTTAAATAGGACATATCCCATTTTGAACTTCCACGGACTTTAGCTGCCTCTAATTTTTAAGGCTGTTTTGTTGCAGGAGTATTTCAAAGTAGTGCCCGTGGCAGGGCAGAGCTGGACCCGTGCTGGAAGAGTCCCTCGCCTTTCTGCTTCAAAATAACAGATTTTTAACAACTGCAGTAGTACTTGTGGCTTTCAGCAGCACGCGCTGGGGAAGAGCCTGCCAGATACCTATTTCAGCTTGTCCCTTTGTGTTCACACTTTGCAACAAATATGTTAAAAAAACACTAAAGAAAAACTACTATGTATCAAAAATCTCCTGGGATAAAAGAAATCTCTCCTCTCAAAGAACACATGCTTTTTTTTTTTTTTTCTTTTTAACAGAAGTGTGAAAGAAGTTAATGTTTAAATGTTTAATGTTTAAATTTAAATCATATACACATCTACATAGCAGCTAAGTTACTGTGACTGGGTTGATTTTTTTTTTAATCCTCAAGGCAAAGTTTCTTTAGTCGGCATGGGGAAGCTCTGGTGTTCCTCGTGCACCGACCGAGAAGAGTATGCACTGGAGGAATCTGCAGTGATGATCACAGAGCAGAATTTTGCCCTAAAACGATCAACTTTGCCAGAAATACTTGAGTTACAGCAATTTGATTAAAAAGAAAGGAAAAAAAAAAAAAAAGGCAAGAGAGAAAGCGAGGAGGCATTTTGATCTAGCTTGCTTGAGCAGAGGAGAGCAGCTGTTTCCCTCATGTGTTTAAATCTCTAGAGCTAATATTGAAGTTTCAGGGCAACAAGTGCAACATAACAGAATAAGTAGAAACTAAACCTAGAGAAACAATTGGAAATGCGGCTTGGATGTGGCTTGGGAGCTTGACAGTTTTACAGCTGTGTCGTCAGGTTGGCAAAATATTTTGTGGTGTGTGCAAAGGAAAGTCTGTTGCGTTGCTGAAATGTTTTTATTTCCCTGATAAGTGTAATCTGCCTTTTATAAATTACTAATCTATTTAAGGTGTAACATTAATGGCGCATAATCTCAAGCCATTGAAAGCCTAGAAAATTAAAGCAGACTGAAGGCACAAGAAAGAAATGTACTTTGTGTCAGGATGAAGTTTGATGAAGCATGGAGAAGACGGAATAGATTATTAAATAAACTTTGAGGGGAGATGGAAAAAGCACTGAAATCTCTCATTTTGAAAGGAATTAGTTTACTTGATTATATGCAACTGTATCACACTCAGGAAAGTATAAGACAAATGAAAGCAAAACAAAATTTAATTGAGCTATTATTTTGCAGACTTTGGCTCCGTTTCAGACAGCCTAATCAAATTGCGCTTTGCTCAAATAACTAATGTTAAATGCAGTCTACCAACAGATGTTTGAACAGAGACTAATTGGAAAATCTACATCCTGGGTTTAGTGTGTCTAGCTGAAAAAGTTTTGAAATTGTGTTTTGAAGCGAGGTGGGAAGAGGGCGGGAGGAGCTTAGGTAGCGATGGGTGTCGGAGAGCAGCCCACGCCGTGTCCCTGTAGTGCCAGGAGGCAGCAGTGCCTGTGCTGGAGCAGCCGACGTCACTGATGCCGTAGCTTGGTACCATTTGAACCAACTCAGAAAGTTGTCCTCCGTCGCAATGTCTCGTGGGAGTCATGTGGCAGTTCCATAGCTCGTGCCATGTGCCAGCGTGCATCAAGTGTGTCGTGGTGGAGCACACGGATTGAGGGTATTTAAAGCAGTACATTATGATTATCAAAGCTCAAGGCTTTCTTGCCTGTTCTGTCACTGTGGCGTGCGTTTTGTAAGTGGTATGGCTTCAAATAATACATTGCTGTGATTTAAGTTATTAACCTGTGTGGCACATCTCAATTTCGAGCCTTTTACGACATATATCTGTGCAGCCATATGGACCTCTTGGATGGGTTGCAGTAACTGGGTTGAACAGCTCAGGCCAGATTCGTCCTAGGTTTAAGTGACAGCTGTCCAGGGAGTACACTGGGTCGAGGGATCCCAGATGGGTTTTGTTTCCTACCTCTGATTTTTCCTTCAGACCAGTTTTACACCAAAGTCACTCCAGTAGTACCAAGGTGATCAGTTCTGGTTTGCCCAACGGTCGTGATCACGCCCACTGTGATTTATTGGTAGGATGTTTTGGGTTGTGCACTTTGCTCCTCATCAAGACTTTGGACCGAAGAGTTCCTCATGGTTTCTGTCCCGGGCTTTGAGCAGGGTGGGTTTGTGCTGTGCAGGTGTGGTGCACATTTCTGCATTTGCTGTGAAAAATTTCTATCACAAGGACTTTGTTGTCCTAGCGAACAGTGTTTTGTGCATTCAGACAACTTTTGGAAGAAACTGGTTTTTTATCTCTACAATCATGAAGCAAAAGGCAAAAATCAGAAACACTTGGGAAAATTTCCTCATCTTTCATTGGGGAAAAAAAATTAAAAATCAATAGAAGTGCTTTGGCTCTTAATAGCTCAGATAAACATCCAAAGCAAACTTGATGGGAGATGCCAACCCCCAGCCTAGCCTGTTGGTTCATAGCCACAGTGCAAATTTAGTAATTTTACAGTTCTTGGTTTTTCTTGCATGAATAGATG
Organism: Burhinus bistriatus; assembly: GCA_013397275.1. NCBI lineage: Eukaryota > Metazoa > Chordata > Aves > Charadriiformes > Burhinidae > Burhinus > Burhinus bistriatus. The sequence continues at coordinate 1,716,781 of VYXH01005799.1, read as the reverse complement.
CGTAAAGCCCTTTTGTTTGCTGATGATCTGTCACCATTATCACTGGCTGCATTATTCATTGATGGACCCGCCAGCTCTGTCCCAAAATGAGCTCTCTTAGGGCCAAGGGGGCAACTTCTCACCCAAAGCTGGGTTGTAACCCATGCCTCTGTTTCATGTGGTCTTCTTCACGGCATGGTTGCTCCGGGATAAGAGTGAGATGCAACTCAATGAGCGATCTGTAAAGTGCATTAGAGAGGCCCAGCTGGCTCTCGCAAAGGTTTGCCTGCTGTTGTCTGGGGGCAGTGGCTCCTCAAGTTAGTGCTGGTGTTGTACAGGCTTAATAGCCAGTGTGTAATGGGGAACAGCCACTCTGAGTGTGAAAAAATAATAATGCACATATATATATTATTTTTTCCAAATTTACCAATTGGAACCTTACAAAAGACAGATTACGTTTTATGACTTGTAAACAGCAGGGCAGATATTTCAGGAGAACTGCAGACAGCTGTAATTTTGTGACTGTGCACAAATTACTTGGAAAACAAATATTCCTCTGCCTACACAGCTGTATTCACAACCGTGGACCAGAATGCCTTTTGCATGATGCTCACGCCTGGTTCTATAGAATATAATAATGCTCAAATAAAGAAAATGAGATTTAAAAGTGAAGTCAGAATTAATACTCACTGTGAAAACCCGTATTACTGGCTGAGGTGTTGGCAGAGGAATGGATAAACCACTTCAGGAAAAATGACAACTAACCAAAGCATTTATTTAGAGTCAGATTAAGAGGCGAATGCTCAGACTTTTGCACTAGAGATGAACGTGCCTGTATCTTCCAGAGATGCCGAATGCCATCTATGCAATCCTGTAGGGTAAACATTACATTGGATTTGGTGGTTAAAGAGGTCTGCAGGGCTGCGCCTGGTCTCCTGTGGGGAGAAGGGGTGTGGGAAGGAGCTGGGGGCTCCCCTGGCTCCACGGGGCTGTGGGTCAGCGTCGTGCTCGGACCTTTTCCCCCTGGTTATCTGTACCCAGGTGGAGTTGTAGAACGCAACCAAGCTGTTGTTCACGTCATTTAATTACACACTGGCAGTTCTTTCTGTTTGTCCTTTTACTGTGTGATAAGGAGTTTATACAGGAAAGTATGAATAACAAGAGAGAAGGCAAAGAAAATCCCCAAAAGTAAAAACAAGGCCAAGCAAGGAGGAGTAAAGCGCAGGTTGGCAAGAGGCAAAGGCCTTGCATTGATTTTACTTTTAACTTTTGTGTTTATTCAAAGGCTGTGGATACAGGTTAACTTCCTTTGCTCAATATTTATTGCTACGTTACTTGTCTTAAACTGGAACAATGAGCACTTTGTTGATTGGGTTAAGAGATTGTCCCATTTTATTCAGCCTCCTGCATCTCTCTCTGTATCTGCAAGTGTTAAGCAGTTTATTTTAATTTCAGATTTCTAACCCTCCGTTGTGAATCGCTGCTGTGCCACCAGCAGCAACACTTGAGGGACTATTGTTCGTCTTTCCAAAGTGGTGGCAGCACACAGTGGAGCCATTAGCTTCTCTGAAACCTGACCTTCCTTGACGATATTACACCTTGCAGATTTGGAGCAGGATAAACATTTTAAAGGAGAGGGGAAATATCAAATAGGTTATTTTTCATCAGGAAAGGTTGTAGAAACATTCTGCGCAAGAATTAAAAATAGGAGGAAAAAACCCATAATGGCAAGTTACCTTTCTGTTTGACAGCCGTCAAAGGTGGTACCCAGATGAGTTAAGAGGAGAGTGAATGCCTCCTCACCGTTAACCACGCTAACCCTTGAGCCGACAGTTGAGTAGAAAAGCGGTAAAGTCACAGCGTAGCGAATGATGACTGTACTGATTTCACCCTAATTTAGCCATGGCAATGATTTTGGTGCTATTAGGAATGGATCCATCCTGGGCAGTCTCCCAGACTGCAGTGTTTGGAAGGTGCCTCCAAAGTATCGGGGATTTCTCTCTGGAATAGGAGCATTAATATAATGCAGAACATAGTTAAGATATTTTTAAATCACGTTGTCTGCAACTGGCACTATAAGAGAAGGTATGTTTATAATTTCCATCACTGTTATTTTTTACTTGGGCTTGTTGCTTGGAAAGTGTGCTCATTTTGAGGCCTTCCCTCAACTGTGTCTACCCAGAAGAAAAACAAACCCATTTCTTCTGGGAGAGCCTGGCAGTGGACACCTCAGAGCAGCAGGGCCAGCTGCAAAATTGTGGTGGTGTTTTGTTGCTAATTCTGCAGGAGTGAGCGGAGGGGACCACCCTGTCTTGAAAAAAAAAAAGGGAAAAAAAAAGGAAAGAAAAACAAACAAATTTTTAAAAAAGCAACACTTTAGCTTGTAACTTTGATTTTGCTGAAAAAAAGCAAATTAAAAAAAAAAAAAAGCGGCAAACAGCCTTATTGCTTGCACAGGATGCTATAATAATTACTGGGGCAGTTTTTCCATTCCTAGTTGCTTTTGCCTCACACCTGTAGGAGGCCCATTCTTTTGCTTCTGTGCTTTACCACCAAAGTACTTTTTTTTGAAAACACGAGGAAATTCAATTTCCTAACACGCCTCTCAAGTCAGGGCAGTTACGGCAATAGAAGAGTTGCAAATGGCTCATGTGTGAGCAGTTTAGGTTGGAGCTGTTCGTTCGGGGCCACGCTGAGGTGCAGGAGAGGAAGATAATTGTAAATGTTCTTGTGGGGATCTGATTGACAGCTTATTGTCTGCAGGCAGTTGAGTAAAGAATAGGAAATGAGTTAAGTGGAGGGGATCTGGCAGGCTGCAGGCTCTCCTGACGGTGGCTGCTGCTCTGAGCAAAGTACCCCAGGGCTCCCGAACCAGCCCCGGGCAGGGCCACCCATGGCACCCCCCTTTCCAAGGCACCCCCAAAGGAATGGCCCTCGATCGGTTCACAATGTGTGTGAGGTGAGGCTGTGTCTCGTTGGCTGCTGCTTGGTTATCTGGGGTGCCTCGAGTGGTCTCGCCCCAGTGGTCGGTGGGTTGGCGTGACCCCGGTTTGTGTTACCGCGATGCGTTTCCCAGCCGGTAATGTGGGGGGACAGCAGGGACGTCCCACAGTGCTGGTGGATGCCCACAGTCCATAAGCAGAACAAGAGAAGGAAACATCTTCTCTCTGAGTAGATTTGTTAACATGAGGTCTCTTTGGTAGTTTTATAATATCATGAGGTCAGGGGCCAGTTACGTGTGTGTTAAAAGTTTTCATTATCCCACTTTTGTCTCTGGAGTGATGCATGTCCTCAGGTCCAAGTGCCCATGAGAAGCCCCCAATGAGCGGTTAAATGTTACAGAACTGCACATGCTAAAGATAGAAATAGATATAAAAAAAAATACTCCTCCCTCAAAATCCCACTGTCTGTAGTTTTTTATATCTCCTTGCCTATGTGCATTTAAAAAAAAAAAAAATAAAAAAAAATCCCAGCTTTGCATTGTTAGTGTAGGCTTCTGAGCCAGATTGTACAACAGAGCACGCTGATGTGTCTTCCCCTGAGGTATGGAAAGATCTATGTGTGCTAAGCAGGTGTTTTCGTTTGTTTAATTGGAGCTGAGTTTAGCACAATATTACAGATAAATGAATTACACATGTTCAGTAATTCATAGAAAGTGATCGTTGTTTTGCTTAGGCACTTGTCTTCGCATCCAGGTTCGCAGAGATAGCGTGCTGGCAAACGTGGACGAAGGCCTTCTGAAAACAAAAAATGGTGTGTGCGTGAGGAGAGCCTGATGTCTGGTTGCTAAAACAGCAATAACTATTTCGTCTTTGTTTAAATCGTAACATTTTAAATTTAAATAGTATCCTGTTTTGACAAACTACAAAAACCACAGGTCTATAAAAGAAGTGCACGAGGTCTGTGTCAATAGTCGGTGGCATCTCTGGGCAGGAAGCTTTGGGGTGACACACGCTGGTGGTGACGGCATTGGGGACGGAGAGACCTGGGAACCATCCGGAGGGCTCCAGGGCTTCTCCAGCGTGCTGCACTCAAAGCAGCTGGTTACACGCACCTTGCCTGGCAAGAAGATGACCGGTTTGCTCCTGCCAGTGTCTTCTATTTATTATTAGTCACTTTTTCTGTCTCTTTTTTATTTTTACCGGGCTTCCCAGGCTCAAGCTGTCATCCCCTCCTCGCAGAGGTGCTGCGGAGCACGAGTGCCTCCAGCCCCCCATCACCGCTGACAGGTCTCACAGCAGCGCGACGGGACCCGTGGATCCCAGTAAAGCCTCCCTGGTGGGAGCGGCACAGGCGATGTGCTTGGCCCCGCTCTCCCTGCCGAGGAGCACCAAGCGAGAGCCCACGGGGCAGCTCAGAGGTGCTGCCTTTCAAAGGGCGAGCAAAAACGGTCGCTTCTTACAGCTTCCCTCCTGGTTTTGAGTAGTCCCAGCCCTTGGCCAGCTTCCAAATGGATAATTACATTCAACTTACCCAAATTTCCTCTGCAGATTCAATTGTAAACTATTTTCTCGCTCTCTCCTGCCAGTGTTGTATATAACTGCGCTGCGCAGCATTAAACAACTGTCACGCGCAGCTCCAGAGCCTGTTGAGTTTTAGGCACAGAAAGTAAGAGGTTGTATCAGAACTTGCGCTGAACTTTAGAGAAAGTATTGTTTGTGCCTCTTCAGTTCATGAAGTACTTTGGAGCGAGCTTTTAGATTAAAGGTGTGGTTGGCGAGTAAGTCACTGTTGTTAGCAGACAGTGCCAGCACTTGAGGCTGATTGTGAAAAGTGACTTATTCAGGGATATCCTCTCTCATGGATGTCCTTGCCTTCAAGCCTCCTGATAAGTGAAATTAAGGCTGTTTAGTTGCACTCCTCATTCATCTAGGAGTTTGTTAATGCACCACCTGTAGAGCCACTGTGTGTATTCCTTCCCTCCCACCGGTGACAGCTTCCTACCAGCCTCCTGATGGATGCCTCCCCTCCGCGGGCCACAAGAGAAGGGTCTTGTATGGCAAGGGTGGCTGCCCTATGCTGGTAGGAAAACCAGCAGCCCTTACCCACACGGGTACCTGTATAAAGCTGTGCCTAACAAAGCCTGCATCCTAGGATGTGATCCAGGCAGCGGGTCTCGGTGCAGCAGCGTGTCCTTCTAAAGGAAGCCAAAGGCACGTGGGGAAGTGGTGTGTGATCTGGGAAGCGCTCCTGCATCCTCCGGGTTACATGGAGCCACCACAGTAAATCACAGTTAAAAGTGAGTTGGAAGCTTTTAAAACCGTTACTTGTTTGAGGCTTTTCCTGCTGCACATGTTGTGATGGGATTGTTCTGCACGAGGCTCCTGGGAATTAATGTGCATCAAACCCAGCAGCAATCTCAGGAGATTTGTGGCGGTGTAATCTATAAACTTTTAATTATATATATAGCTGAGTAAATAGCTTGAAATTTCTTTAAACTCTTTGTTCACAAATGTATATTAAAATGTGCCTGTCCCACACACCCACACACCCTTTTCCTTCCTTCCTTCGCCTTGTTTTACAACTGCTTCCAGCAAGGCTTTGGCTTGTGGCATCCTTCCTTGTGCCGGGAGCCATGGCCAGAGCTCCCCGCGGGGCCGGCCTGGCTGGGGGCTCGGATGGATCACCCGGCCCCTCCGCTGTGCCATCCTGCCGTGTGTCCGGTGTCAGAGCACAGTGCAGAAGCTCTTGACTGTGTCTGGGTTTCCCACTTGATGTGCAGCCCAGTTGGGAGGCTGACTCTGCAGCTTCCAACACTTTAATGAGATGCAAATTGTTTGTGATGCTGCCTTATTAAATGTATTGTAATTTTAAAATCATTTGCTTGTTAATTGTATTTAAATAGCTGCCACTTAGACAAGCAGAAAGTTTCCAGAAAGATAAATTGTTTTTTCTTTTTACTACATTTGAAAGTGGCTCCGATGACCTCTCTGGGCTGCTTTGATACGGCACTTTCCAAATGGAAGTGTGCCCTGGCTGCACTCGCTTCCTGGTCCTCACCCTTTCCCCCAAAAAAGAAGTGTTCACCCTGTTACCTTTCCTCTACAAAATCACAGTCCCTTAAGAAGAGAATACAGCAGAGTGACCTGGGAGGTTTAGAGTGGAGCTAGCTTACCTTCCCCTCTCTTCAGCCAAGTGGGATCAGCCTAGGTCAGATTTTGGGGGGGGTGGGGTGGTGCGGATGCTGCTGCCCCTGTGCAAATGGGATTTGAAAGGATTCCAAAGATTTGGGGGATGCTTACATCTTTTGAGCCCTTTGAAATTCCCAGCCCATTTCTGTGTCGGTGTATGTCTGCTGGGCCGCCGAGGCAAGGTCGCCCGTCCTCAGCACCTTCAAGGCTCTGTCTTCTGCGTGTTGAAATAAATGGCAAAGTTTCTCTTGGCTCCAGCTGAGCAATATGAGGTCCCTATTGACCCCAGTTCAGCTTAGTTTAGAGCTGATTTTGATCGTGCATCGTTGCTAGCTTTGGCGTGGAGCAAGCTGTGCAGTATCGTTTATATTTTATTTGTATTTGAAATACCATCCTGGAAAATGAAAAATAATATTTCCGTATCAGTTCGTTCTTTCTTCTTCCATCGGCTGGAGGGCCCCACCCTGCCAGCGCTCCTCACTCTTGTTTTCCAGCTCCTCCGTGTTCAGCGCCGGACCCTCCTGTCGATTTTGCCTCGTTTTTCCAGTGACATTTCATATTCCCTTTGTTTTCTGTTTGCATCTTTGTTGTGCGGCAGGATCAGTAATAATAGTTAATAATTAGCAGTTCAATAGCACTCTTCACCTTCAAAGCAATTTTAGGCATTAAATCAGTGCAGCTCTGCTGGCAATGTTACAATATTGACTTGTTACTTCACCAGTGTCACAGAGGCAGCAAAAGCTGCATTTTTATGGAGGCCAAAATGGGGTCATTTTTTTAGAGTACAAAATTGGCAAAAAATAAAATTTTCTCCTAGGCTGACACTTTGTTTGCCAAATTTCAGCATAGAGCCAATTTTTAAAGCTGAGTAATAAACACCTGAAAAGTTCTGGTTTATAATGGCAGTGCTGAAAAGCCATTAAATGAATGGCTCCGCTATAACACAAGAAAACTCTCTTAAACTGTCGAAAAACCTGTAAAAGCTGGACGGAGGCTTAGCGAATGCCAGCTTCGCCTTTGAGGCTGGGGCTGAGACACGCGAAGTGAACCTGCAGGAACTGGTAGGGTAGATCACTAGGGGTGTCCCTTCTCTGAGATGGGGAAATGGTCTTTTCCCTGGTGTGCGGTGGAGCTAGGTGAGCATCCTGTCCCAGGTGAGCATCTCTCCAGGTCTCTCAAGCCATAGGGAGAGGGAAGGCGAGGAGGAGCAATGAGGGTGGAGCTCTAAGGGAGCAATGAGCAGAATTTAGGACAACAGGGAAAGCCTGGAGCAAAGGAGGAATCGAGGGATGCAAGGCAGTAGAGGGGCTTTGGGAGACAGTGGTGTGGGAGCGGTGGGAGGGAGCAATGCGTGGGGATGTGGAGCCAGGAGCCTGTGCAGCAGCAAGCGCGGCTCTGTGGGGCACATGCATGGTCCACAGCAACCTGGAGGGAGACATGACCAGCAAGGTGGCAAGAAGCCCTGCATGACGTGTTTTCTCCTGGGCCTGAAGAGCGTATTTCTGCACAGATTTTTCAAGGAAGCGAGGGCAGCTCCGCTTCCTTCTGCTGGGACCTGCAGCTCACTGGTACACACGGATGCAAATGCCACATCCCAGGTGAGCATGGTACGTGCAGATGGCCAAGAGCAAGGTATCAAAAACCACGTCCCCAAGGGATCACGCAGCCCATGGCCAGCTCAGACCCTCTCCCCTTCCCAGCACAGGGTCTGCTGGCAGAGGGTGCTGCTGGGAAGTCGAGCTGTGAGAGCAGCGTAGTAAAATAGCAAATTGACCAGTAAAAGAAATCGGTAAATGAAGGGAACAGCTATTAATGTGCCAAGCCAAGATGTGTAATTATACCCTAGGACTTTTCCAAACTAATACATGTTAAAGGTGTAAACCTATTAAAGGAGAGATTTTTCTGTACAGGGAACTTATGTAGATAGAAGGATTTACACTGTATTTTATTCTTGTATTATAAGGTATAAGGAACATTTGAGCAAATCCAGTCATTCCTATTATTACAATATCATACGTTTTTCATACCATTTTATGCGGTTCTTCAAAAACTTTGGCACTAATTCTCTTTATATTGTTAGGAATTTTCTTTTAAAAACAGAATTCCTTTTCTCAAATAGTTAATTAGATTTTGAACTTCAAATACAGTACTTTTTTTTTTTTTCCTCCCAAGAATAGGGGTGTTAGATCCATTGTGCTGGCCAAATTACAGTTTGGATAGTTACATTCTCTCTGCTTAATCACCCTGCAATTTCATTGGAGTGAAGGATTTGGTGCCTCAGGTGTCCTGAATTCCTCCAGAGCTCTGTATGGCGAAGTTGCTGCCACCATCCACCCCAGAAGTGGCTGCATTTCACAGCAGAGAATTGTCGTCTCCTTCCAGAGCATAAATTCCATCCCTGGAGGTGTTCAAGGCCGGGTCGGATGGGGCTTTGAACAACCTGGTCCAGTGGAAGGTGTTGGAACTAGATGATCTTTAAGGTCCCTTCCAAATCTAACCATTCTGTGATTCTATGATAAACAACAGTTTCACTGGCAGAGATGTATTTTTGTAGAATTCCGCTGTTGTTACGCTTTGCAGCGAATTTGTGCTTTTCCAACCCAAGCAGCCCTGCCCCAAGTCTTCAGGAACATCTGAGGGATTTCTCGGGCGATGGGAAGGCAAATTTGTTTTAAGGGGCCCCGGACAAATTCCTTTATTTGCTTGTTCACCCTTTGCCGTGACGGGTGCAGCAAAGGAGTGGGTCCCAGCTGCCCCACCACATCCCTTCCTGGCTCAGAGACCTGCTTCCTCTCCACATCATCTTTTTTTCTTCTGACTCAAAGGATTGGGATAAGTGGCAGCTGGATTTGGATAGGAAACGTCCGTGGGTCATAACCCTTGCTCGCAGACAGGAGCCCCCTTTGCCTGGGGAAGGGAAGCAGGAGGGGAGGACCCTGTCCTGGAGTTCAGTTCAGGCCCTGTTTATTTGGGAAGAAGTGATGGGTCGTGGCATTGCGCTGTGAAAGGCCGGAGTGGAAGTACAAAGGAAAACCCCAAAGCACACAGCGAGCCCTGCTTAGTGCCGCACAAAGGACTCTGAGCCGGTCGGATGACCCCAAGGGATCCGAGAGCAAAGTCCTATAGTTGGGGTGTTTGCTTAGCCTGTACGGCTGGCTGTTTCTCGTCCATGTGAAACCAGACGTGCACCATCAAAATGACTGACATGGCCAAAAGCCAGGGGATGACTGTGCTGAAGCTGGATCTCCTCCTGCCCTGTAGCACTGCACAGGCTTCTCCTCCCCTCCTGTTCCCCATCCTGCTGGCCTGAGTGAGGGGATTCTCATGACCCGGAGACAGCAAGGAGGAGGAGGAGAAGCAGAAGCACCCTATGTGCATCGCTGGGTGGTGATCGCGAGGAGGCCTCCCTTGCCATGCCTTCCTTCCAAAGATGCTTTTTATCCATATACAGGGAAGCCTGGCATGGTAATCTTGAGTAGCTCCTCCTGGTAGTTCGGCGCTGCCTTGTAGCAAGCATACTTTTCACGTCCGGTATGGCAACCAAAGGTCATCTCAGAGGGCTCTTCTGTGTCCTCCTGCCTGCAGTAAGTCTTCTTGGCTTTAGCATTGTTTGCCAGCTTTGCAAATTGCACTGTTCTGCTGCTTTTTGGCATTTTGGAGGTGCATTTGATTCCTGGAGCCCTGGTGCCACCCGTTTTGCTCTAGCAGGAGCAGAGATGCCAGTGCCGCTTTCAAACTCCTTCCCCGCGTAGCATGAGCCGTGCTGCAGCTTTTCTGTGCGCTCCTGTCTAACCGCAAGTTGGGCTGTTGCCTAAGCGCTTCTTTCAGAAATAATTCGAGTTGTTTTGTTGCATGTACAAAGTTAACTGTTTTCCTCTTTAAAGAAAAGATGAGGAAAAGCTCTTCCTATGGCTGCCTTCTTTAAAAAACCTAAAAATAGCTTTTGAATGTTGGAGGAAAACTTGGAACTATGAGCCAGCTCAATATAGTGTATCATGAAACCTTGGGGACCATTGAAATGAGAACGGTGGCCCATTACTGCTAAGAAGGTGTTTTATTGGAAATATGCCAACATGCGTTTCCAACAGAGTGAGTAAAAAACAGCGAGATGCCCAGTGGTGATAGCGGTTATTGTCACAGATGAACCAGGGTAGCTAGTTTGGCACTCCTGGGCTGCGTGCGAGTAAGCTGTGTAACGGACTGGCAGGTGTTCCTACATAAAAAGGCCCATATTTAATCTGATTTATTTTAATTTAAATCTGTAGCGATATATGTGTATGCATAGCGGGGGGAAGGGGGGTGCGTGTGTCTAAATTGTTGTGGAAGGTAGTCATGGTTTTTTAGAAGGGGATTCTTCAGGGTGGTTGTCGGAGGCGGCAAAGCGTGAAGTCTCCTGATGATGGAAGCAGATTACCAGGAGAGGGCAGTGCGTCTAACAGGGTGTTTCACACCAGCTGTACCTCCACCAGCCCCAGACCGGGGTGATGCCCCTCGAAATGCAAAGCCGGGGGCTTTGGGGCTGCTCCAGCGTGCAGCCCCCACCTGCCAGCACAGGGGCAGCGAGCAGGAGGTGATCTGTCTGGGGTGGCCGGGAGTTCACTGGTTAATACTTAATGGGCAAAAATGTGTTTGATTGACGTTTGTTTTGTTGATGTTTCCTTCTGTGTGGTTTTTTTCTTACCATGGCAACTTTAACATCATGACAAAACACCTACTTTCCCTCTCGGAGCCATCGCTGTTGTCGTGCCCAGTGGGTTATTTTGGTAGACAGGGGTTGTTCTTTTCAAGTGGAGGTGTTGCCATCTCCTACCAGATACCACCTCCAGTCTTTCCTGTCCTAAGAAGGTTTTCTCTGTGTGAACACTGTGTTTCAACCCATGGCAAAAAAATGGAGTTTTAATGGAAACTGCAGCATTTCCTCCACTGTACGTGACATAAATGCTATCTCACATAATTAAGGAAAGTAACCGAGAACAGTTAGTGGTGATTACCTTTCAATATATTGTGTACTTTGGGGCAGAAAAAAAAATTATGAATAATGCCCAAGCATACTTGGAACAATTTGCACACTGTGCTGTGAGTGATGCAGACCTGCTGGTAGAAGAGTGTGCTAATAAATTTTACTTTGTGGCGGAAACAAGAGATTACAGTTTATTAGGAAAGGAGATGGCAATTTATTAAGATCAATCAAATATGAATGCAGAGCAAAAATGTTGCCATTTTTATTTATTTATTTATCTGGAAGCATGGAGGGGGTGCAATTATGTAAAATTTGTTGTTTACCTGTGATGTTTGATTCATTATTAATATTTTTATGTTTAAAGGGAACCATAATTTTGCTGAAATGTCTTCCATAACTCCTGCACAATCATATTCATAACTCACCTGAATGTTGACACATCCTGCTGTGTATATATAAATTAACTAGTAACACTGGCATTATAAAATGATGCATTAAATGAAGATGTGAATGGTAATTTAAAGCATGCCACGAAGTGAAATTTAAACCATTGTACAACACTGAGGGGATTTAAAGAGCCTTCTTCCTGCAGAATTTGCAGGGGCAATAAGGAAAATGACAGCTTCACATCAAAAAAAGAAGAGCAACAGGGACACAAGCGTTACTGAAATGTTAATTGCTTTGGTGTTCTGTTTTGCTAGAGACACCATCAGCCTAAAAATCACTTTTCTGCCTGAAGATATTTTACCGTGAGGGCATTAGCTGAGATTATTAAAAAGGACCAAAAAAAAAAAAATGTTTACTTTTGTCCTTTTTCTCAGCAGTTTGTGGGTAATAAGTTTCACTGTTTCCTGTTTAGTCAGTTGTTTTCCCCATTTGTTTTTGTAGGTCTTTCAAACAGCAACAAGGGAAAATGAAGCATTCTCAAAACAGGAAAATGTGATTTAACCCCACAAAAATGGGCCTGGGGATCCAGGAGTGGGAAGAGCATCCGAGACAGCTTTTTCCCTCAGAACTGCAAACAGCAGCTTGCTTTTCAACCGGCCCGTGTGCCGAGNGGGGGTGTGCAGGATTTGGCCCACCATCTGCTGCCAGAGAGCAAAAGGGGACCTGTTTGGCCCTGCCTGCTCAGGGGAGCATCCCCAGGACAAGAACAGATGAATTGCTCTCTTAGGTAGAAATTGCCTCGTATTGGGACTAGATGTAAAATTTCCTAATTTGGGACAGGTTAACTCTGGTTAGAGAAGGTTGCACTGTGTGGGTGCCTTGTCTTTTCTTCGTTTCTCCCCTGCCCTGCAAGCAGCTGAGGATTTTCTGTAGGCAAGTCCATGACTGCTGCACAGATAGGTCTGTGAATGAAATGTGGTGTAAAATAACGGTATAACAAAACCATCGCTTCCACTGTATTCGTCTTCATCGTAATTCAGAATCTATTCCTCTGACTTGGACCTTAGAGCCTAGTATCCATGTGATACTCCAGTGATTATTTTCTTTCTCCTAGATGTTGATACCGCCACTTAATATGGATCAGATCTCGTGGGCATGCGGTGCCAAATAGCCACCTAGTCTGCCACAGTCAATCCCAGTTATTTTTAATTTGTTACTTTATGTGTTCAGTTTTGAACATCCCTGTCTTGATTGTCTCTGTCTGTGATGACTCTCCGTAATTGAATGGAATTAAAGTGGGAGTTTATGGTTCTTCTTGGTCTTTTAAAATATTTTGCTGGCTTAGAAATGCATTATATTTCATGGTGACCTTACTTAACAAGTGCTACCATCTCTGTTACTAAGGGAATAGAGTGAAGTTTTTAGCCCACAGCAGATGTTGGCTGAGCTTGCAGGTATGAAGCTTTTATATGAAAGGGTATAAAAAGCTTTAAAAATACGGCTTGCAGGTTCTGTGGCCAGCAGTCGGTGCTTAGACAGCACCTTTCATTTTCAAAGGGTTTTGCAAATACTGGTCTACAGAAGGTCCTGAAATGAGTAGTAGTATCCCTGTTTTGCACCTGAGGAGACAGAGATGTTGAGGCCATTGACTGCCTTTGAAATGGTGGGCGTGCAGGCAACTCTAGAGCCAGGCCAGAAATTTTGCAAACTGAGAGAGGTATCCTCAATGTGATAGCCATTAAAAAAAAAAAACAAAAAAAAAAAAAAAAAAAAAAAAAAAAAAAAAAAAAAAAAAAACCAAACCAACCAAAAAAAACAACCAAACAAAAATGTCTAGGTCACTTGCCCAAGGCTGGGGAGAACTGTCAGTGCGAGAGCCAGCCCTGTGCTTTTCCTTTGCATATATATAGCTCACAGCCTTGTGCTTGCATTGCCACGTTACACTTTTTCTTTGCCCCTGGAAAGACGAGAAATGCCTTGAGCAAAGTGGTAGGCTTCAGAGAGTCTCCTTTTTTTATAAATACGGTAAGGCAGAGCGTGGTCCAAAGGCATGTGGGCAGCCAGCGGTGGGGGCAGGAGGAGGGCACTGGCCTTTTGTTGAGCTGCGCGTACCTGGGTACGGCCGTACTGGAAAATAAGAATTGAAGATGGGAATTAGTAGGATTGAGGGTCGCGTGTGTGTGAGGAGTTTGTGCTGAGGAAGACAAGACAGATCAGAAGATTTCCGAACTGGGGTCTGTAGAGCATCCTATGACTGGTCTGCAGAGGCTGCCCGGGTGTGCGGCCCCTCTGTGTTTCGGCTGCAAAGTTAGTAAAAGTGCGTGAAACGCACAGAGCTGTTTCCTACCGATGCTCCTTCGCCACCAGTGCCGCCGGGGATGCTGCCCCAGTGATGCTCTTGGCGAATGCGGCAGGCAGGAGGAAGGTGATCCGAAAGAGAAACTGTTGAAAAGTTTAGTCTCTGTCTTCTGTAGTATATTCCCCAAAGCAATTTGAGTTCCTTGAGATTACTGTGAAGTCCAGGACAGGAAGGAGTCTCTTCAGCACAGGTGATATTTATTACTAGCTCATTGCACGCGTTACCCCCGTTTATGTTATTCTGGAGCACCCAGTGTGTTGGAGCGTGTGCGTATTTATTTGCCTGACTTTGCATGGATATAATACTTGGGAATACCGGCTGTTCCCATGCCCTTTATGTGCTGACCTGCTCGGTGCATGTGTGCCCCTTTAAGAGGCAGGCGCTTTCTGATCCATGTAGGCTGTTTCTGGCAGATTTAGGGTCTTGCCAAAGATGCCCTTAGTCCCTTATTAAATATTCATAAGAGGGTGGGGTCACATTTTTGTGACCTGAAAAAAATCCCATTAATAAATTTGTTATCTGACACGAAAACACTTTAGGGTGGAAAGCAATCCGTATCGCATCCCATTTAACATCAGATCACAAGTTGTCAGTAAATGGGGTCCTTTGTCTTTGCTTCTTGTGAGGTTCTTCAGCAGCATCGCTAATGGGGCCATTGTCTAACAGCCCCTGCCAGCGAAGTACGGTGCTGCCTGGGAACCGAAGTGACTATCTGCATCTTCAGAAACTGTGTGAAAATGTGAGAAAAGTAAATACATGGCAATAGCAGGAGAGATTTTGCCAGGTTGTTTACTGCCTGGGATGAGGCGGGTAGCAGCTTTTCGGGCCGGAGGAGTGCCTGGGGTTGGGGACAGCACACGGGCGGCTCGGGGGGGCCACGGGAAGTATTTCTTGAGCCCGGCCCGTGGAGGGCTCGGGGCAGCTCGTTGGGAGGGACGCGGAGCGGCGACCCCCGCCGTCACCGGGGCGCCGCGCAGCCAGACGCGCCGTGTCGCTTCCACTCGGCTGGCGGGGGGGCTCGGCCGCCCTGGGCACGGCTCCGGGCCCCGGGGCAGGGGGCGGCGTGGCGGGGAGCCC